>JACXGI010008700.1:0-32726 GCA_016801175.1 Esox masquinongy
GGGGGGGGAGACACAGGTTGAACAAGGACTAAACAGCACACAGCAAACAATTGACTAGACAACACCAAACAAAACACCACAGCAATACATACTCACATGAAACAGGACAAAGTGAGATGGATGTGCTAAACTAAGTGATGTATGTATGAACAAAGTGTCTGTCTATCAAAAAAGGGTATGTATCTCAAGAGTGTCTATGTCCATGTGGGGTAAAGCAAAAGAGTCTCTCTGGGAGAACCAACTGACTGGGTTTTTATACCAGGGGATGTGTGATGTGATTGGGTAATGGAAAAAGGAACAGGTGGTGCAATTAGGAGGGGTGTCGACTGATAGGTCCACCTCAGCAATCAGGCGATGCACTCATGACTGCCAGGTGGGAAACACCAACGAGCACAATCAGGAACATAAGGGACACCTGGGGAAACAGCAGGAGGGGAAAAACACAAATGCACATACAGGGTACCTGCATGCATAACACTGCCTTTAGACATTGGGTGCCAGAATTATTTTATTAATTTTATTGCATATACATTATCTAATTGTATATTATGCATTACATTTTACATTTGATGTGTTTGTGTTTCTCTTCACAGTTTGCACTTGCACAGTATTCAGGATATTGTAACATACATTTTAAATTTACTGACTTTTTTGACATATCTCAAGTTGATAAAATTACACAACAAAAAGGTGGGACTTACACAGCAGGCGCCATCACAAAAGTTGTGTAAGTGCTTAACGTTAAATATATAACAATATTACAGTATATTTCTTCAAAGAGATGTATTAAAATATGACATTGTGTAAGATGTACAAAAGCTAATCTCACTTTTCTGATCGGAAAGTCAAGACATCTTTAATAGTGAAGAACACAGGAAGAGGATCTTGATAGTCATTACTGACGGACAATCACATGACAGTTCGAAACTGAAGAATGCAGCTTCTGAGGCTGAAAAGAAAAACATTATTCGGTTTGCCATTGGGGTAAGTTTTTTTCCATTCTTTTTTTGTTCACCATATTATTTAAAACTATATTTAATTCAATCTACATGTTATTCACTGTCATATTATATTCTTTGGCTTTTCTTAGGGTGCATCGATATATAATCGGTATTGAGCGATTATACAGTAGTTATAAAATATAATAATCGGTTTTGGCCGTTTGCTTTAAATTTGGTAGATTATTTCAGACTGATTGTGCTTTGTCGGAATAGGCATTCTCCAGTAATTTTTATAGTAATTATTGTTTTTAATTTATTGTTATTAATGTTTCTCTGTAGCAGTTTTTTTTTATGTCTAATATCTTATTTCCTAAATTTTTATCCTGGCAATTACAGAAAGAGGATGTGTATTCATTATCATACAGTGCTACCTGAAAGTATGTGAAGCCAACAGGTCATCACGTTTATATAAAATAGTATAATAAAATCATAAAATCCTTGACTTAACCCCAATTTGTAATACAACCCCATTTCCCAAAAAGTTGGGACGCTGCATAAAATGTAAATTCAATGATGTGCAAATCATTGAATTCCTACATTAAATTGAGAATAGTACAAATACAACATATCAAATGTTGAAACTGAGAAATGCTATTGTTTTTGGAAAAACACATGCCCATTTTGATTTTGATGCCAGCAACACATTTCAGAAAAGTTTGGTCAGGGGCATGTTCACCACTGTGTTGCATCATATCTTCTTTTAAAAAAACTGTGTAAGCGTTTGGGAACTGAGGAGACCAATTCCTGTAGTTAAGAAAGTGAAATGTTTTCCCATTCTTGCTTGATATAGGATTGCAGCTGCTCAGCAGTTCGGGATCTCCTTTGTCGTATGTTTTGTTTCACAATGCGCCAAATGTTTTCAATGGGTGACAGGTCTGGACTGCAGGCAGGCCAGTTTAGCACCTGATTTCTATTACTACGGAGTTATGCTGTTGTAATACATGCAGAATGTGGTTTGGCATTGTCTTGCTGAAATAAGCAAGGCCTTCCCTGAAAAAGACGTTGTCTGGATGGTTGTACATGTTGCTCCAAAACCTGTATATGTTGTTCAACATTAATGGTGCCTTCACAGATGTGCAAGTCACCCATGCCATGTGCAGTAATGCACTCCCATACCATGAACTCTGCGTTGACAACAAGCCCTCTCCTCTTTAGCCCGGAAGACACGGCGTCCATGATTCCCTAAAAAAATCTCAAATTCTGATTCATTAGACCACAGGACAATTTTCCGCTTCACCTCAGTCCGTCTGAAATGAGCTCGGGTCTAGAGAAGACGCTGGCGTTTCTGGATGTTGTTTATGTATTGTTTCTTCTTTGCATGGTACAGTTTTAACTTGCATTTGTTGATGCTGTGTTCAGAGACAATGATTTTCAGAAGTGTTCCTGAGCCCATGCAGTGATGTCCACTACAGAATCATGTCTGTTTGTAATGCATTGCCATGTGAGGGCCTGAAGATCATGGCAATCCAATATAGGTTTAGTTTTTTAGCATTACACAACGTTTTCAATCTTTGGGTGCCTCAGTCCCAGCTTTTTGAAACATGTTGCTTGCATCAACTTCAAAGTGAGCATGTATTTTCCAAAAAACAATAACATTTCTCAGTTTCAACATTTGATACAGTGAGGGGAAAAAAGTTTTTGATCCCTTGCTGATTTTGTATGTTTGCCCACTGACAGAGAAATGATGTCTATAATTTTAATGGTAGGTTTATTTGAACAGTGAGAGACAGATTAACAACAACAAAAATCCAGAAAAACGCATGTCAAAAATGTTATAAATTGATTTGCATTTTAATGAGTGAAATAAGTATTTGATCCCCTCTCAATCAGAAAGATTTCTGATTGAGATTAGGAGCACACTCTTAAAGGGAGTGGTCCTAATCTCAGCTTGTTACCTGTATAAAAGACACCGGTCCACAGAAGCAATCAATCAGATTCCAAACTCTCCACCATGGCCAAGACCAAAGAGCTGTCCAAGGATGTCAGGGACAAGATTGTAGACCTACACAAGGCTAGAATGGGCTACAAGACCATCGCCAAGCAGCTTGGTGAGAAGGTGACAACAGTTGGTGCGATTACTCGCAAATGGAAGAAACACAAAAGAACTGTCAATCTCCCTGGGTCTGGGGCTCCATGCAAGATCTCACCTCGTGGAGTTGCAATGATCATGAGAACGGTGAGGAATCAGCCCAGAACTACACGGGAGGATCTTTTTAATGATCTCAAGGCAGCTGGGACCATAGTCACCAAGAAAACAATTGGTAACACTATGCCGTGAAGGACTGAAATCCTGCAGCTTTCAGGTGAACTGGGTGAAAGTGTTGTGGTCAGATGAGACCAAAATCAAGCTCTTTGGCATCAACTCAACTCGCCATGTTTGGATGAGGAGGAATGCTGCCTATGACCCCAAGAACACCATCCCCACCGTCAAACATGGAGGTGGAAACATTATGCTTTGGGGGTGTTTTTCTGCTAAGGGGACAGGACAACTTAACCGCATCAAAGGGACGATGGACGGGGCCATGTACCGTCAAATCTTGGGTGAGAACCTCCTTCCCTCAGCCAGGGCATTAAAAATGGGTTGTGGATGGGTATTCCAGCATGACAATGACCCAAAACACACGGCCAAGGCAACAAAGGAGTGGCTCAAGAAGAAGCACATTAAGGTCCTGGAGTGGCCTAGCCAGTCTCCAGACCTTAATCCCATAGAAAATCTGTGGAGGGAGCTGAAGGTTCGAGTTGCCAAATGTCAGCCTCGAAACCTTAATGACTTGGAAAAGATCTGCAAAGAGGAGTGGGACAAATTCCTCCTGAGATGTGTGCAAACCTGCTGGCCAACTACAAGAAACGTCTGACCTCTGTGATCAGCAACAAGGGTTTTGCCACTAAGTACTAAGTCTTGTTTTGCAGAGGGGTCGAATACTTATTTCACTCATTAAAATGCAAATCAATTTATAACATTTTCGACATGCGTTTTTCTGGATTTTTTGATGTTATTCTGTCTCTCACTGTTCAAATAAACCTACCATTAAAAGTATAGACTGATCATGGCTTCGCTCTCAGCCCACAAACAAACTTGCCTTTGTCTGTGCTCTTCAATTGTACCACAATCTCCATCGGTCCACCATGCACAACTTCCTCAGAATCCATCTTGCTAGGCCAGAAAACTTTATTTTTCCTTCTATCCATTAAGATTTCAGGTATCATTGGTTATGATCCTTTTCGTTCTTGTTGGTGTCCTTTTCAAGCCATGATATTTAAACATGGGCACATGTGTGTCAGTGGCTGCAGTTCCCCTACTCCAGTCGTATTCGTACAACTGAAGGATGACATTATATTTTACCTGTACAAGTCACTGAAAACTGAAGGAACCGAAAAATGTAAAATCCACAATGTATTTACCAATTAAATGAGTCTCTCATTCAGTTTAGACATTTATACCTACAGTTGTGCTGACAAGTTTGCATACCCTTGGAGAATTGGAAATATATGTACCATTTGTAAAGAAAACATGAGTGAGCAAGCATTTCTTATGGGATTTTATTTCTTATGGGATTCACATTCAACTGTAGGTCATAACAAAATGGCAAAATCATAAAACAAAAAATGGCAACAAAGAAAAAAATGAACTGACCCCTGTTCAAAAGTCTGCATACCCTTAGTTCTTAATACTGTGTATTGCCCCCTTTAGCATCAATGACAGCGTGCAGTCTTTTGTAATAGTTGTCTATGAGGCCCCGAATTCTTGCAGGTGGTATTGCTGCCCATTCGTCTTGGCAAAATGCCCCCAGGTCATGCAAAGTCTTTGGTCGTCTTGCATGAAGTCCACATTTGAGATCTCCCCAGAGTGGCCCGATGATATTAAGGTCAGGAGACAGTGATGGCCACTCCAGAACCTTCACCTTTTTCTGCTGTAACCACTGGAGGGTCAATTTGGCCTTGTGCTTAAGGTCATTGTCGGGCTGGAAAGTCCAAGAGCGTCCCATGCGCAGCTTTTGTGCAGAAGAATGCAAATTGCCTGCCAGTATTTTCTGATAACATGCTGCACTCATCTTGCCATCAATTTTCACAAGATTCCCCTTAACTTTAGAGCTCACACACCACCAAAACATCAGTGAGTCACCACCATGTTTCACAGTGGGGATGGTATTCTGTTCACTATAGGCCTGTTGACCCCTCTCCAAACATGGTTGTGACCATAAAGCTCTATTTTGGTCTAATCACTCCAAATTACAGTGTGCCAGAAGCTGTGAGGCGTGTCAAGGTGCTGTCAGGCATATTGCTTTTTTGTGGCATCCAATACTTGGGTTTGTATACACACAAAGCTATTTGTTTTGTATTATAACTGTGCCATTCTGTTATGACCTACAGTTAAATGTGAATCCCATAAGAAATAAAAGACATGTGTTTTGCCTGCTCACTCATATTTTCTTTACAAATGGTACATATATTACCAATTCTCCAAGGGTATGCAAACTTTTGAGCACAATTGTATTAAACATAGAAGAATCATCATAAGCAAGATTTTAATTTAATTCATCTAATTTAAATATAATTTATTTAACTTAAAAACAAAATATTATTTAAAATATTATTTAATTTAAAATATCAAAAACATTGGTATTGATATCAAAGATATGAACAGCAGTTATCTGTATCGACCATTAATTTTCTCATCAGTGCATCCCTAGCTTTTGTCTTACAAAAATCAGTTATTTTTACACATCTGGTTCTGTGGTAGCAGAGACTTAGTCACACTATTTCTAATATTTGTCACGGTCGAAGGCAGGCAGGACACAAGGCGCAGAGTGAGATCCTTTTATTAACACACAGAAAAATAACAAAAGGAGAGCCAAACCGCAAACTGAGGCACAACACAACTGGCACAAATAATGATCCACAACAGGTGTGAAAACTCCTGAAATTAAATAGGGTCCCCAATTAGAGGCACCTCTGCGGTCAGGCCCGGACTGTGGCCTCCAGGCGCATAGAGATGCCTAGACGCCCCCAGTGAGGATCTGACAATATTTGTTAATTTACATAATATTTAACACAGAAAGTTTGACTTTGCTTTGGATTTCCTCAAATTCATAGACATTTTTGAAATATACTGAATTCATGACCTAAGCTATTCTACATAACATTTTTGAGTCCATGGGAAATACATTTTTTTCCCTAAAATATTTCACTCTTTACAGTACTAGTGTTTTTTCTTCTTTCTTCAGGTAGGTCGTGCCTTTAATACGGACTCAGCCATGGAAGAGTTAAACACAATTGCTTCCTCTCCATCCAGCAAACACGTGTTTCAAGTGGGAAGCTTTGAAGCACTTAGTCAAATCAAGGATACATTACAGAGCAGTATTTTTCCTATTGAAGGTATGGTTACTAACCTTGATTTGTCTGTCAACCTACTGTAGTCGTCATCAGTCTTCTACAAGATCTCAATATTAATGAAGTGTATAGAGTAACATGGCGTAAGATTTCCCCCCCTAAAATCAATGTTTAATTGCTGAACCAAAAAATGTCTGCAGAGAGGGACTTTGCAATTAATTGCAATTCATCTGATCACTCTTCATAACATTCTGGAGTATATGCAAACTGCTATCATTAAAACTGAGGCAGCAGACTGTGAAAATTAATATTTGTCATTCAAAAAACTTTTGGCCACGACTGTACAACATAATCAATCAAATTTATTTATAAAGCCATTTTGATTGATTGATAAGTGGTCCCAAAAGACAACGTTTAAATATACTTATTTTTATGGCTCTGTAAACTGTTACTATTTTACTCAAAAACCATCAAGAAAGTGGATGAGTTGTTTACCTTACCTACCTTGATATAAAGAACATTTTTATCTGACTTTATTGATACATCTACCATTTTGTCCAAATATAAAAAAAATCATTTCTATAGAATGGCTTAAAAATGTTAATCAAACAATGGATATTTTTAGTTTCGCAAGTCTAATGGCAGCCCATGTTGCCCAACAAGTGTTCACCTACTGTCTTTAATAGTTGATTTTATAATGCTGAACTTATGTAACTGTTAACAGAATGGAACATTTAACTCTGTTAAACCCTTTGTGAGCAAATGTGCCATCTCAGGCTGCAGTATTTGTTAAATAATTATGTAGGATCTCTGACCAATGGAGAATCTATTAAGATGGAAATGGCCCAGGAGGGATTCAGTGCAGCATATTTGCCTTTGGTATGTACAAGCCTTGTTTATGAAGTGTCAAGTACTGCATGCTTTTTCATTGTCAGGCTTGGCTTGTATGTCTCTCCCCAATTGTGTTTTGTAGTCATACATTTAAGTACAATTGCATGCATAAAAAAATTCCAGTATATATATCTTTTTTGGTCCACCTTTCCCAGGAAGGATACCTGTTGGGATCTGTTGGAGCCTTTCAGTGGAGGGGGGCTTACCTGGAATACAAAAGAAGCACTATAAAAGCCGCTCTACAGCAAAGTCAGAAAATGGAACCAGATAGCTACATGGGTATGAAAATATGTTGAAAAACACCCAACCATCCACTATCAAGATGAAGGCTCTGATCCTGTGCATTTCTCCCTCAGGATATTCCATGGCTGTAGCTAGAACCCGTTTTCGTCAGTTCACCATATTAGGAGCTCCAAGATTTAACCACACTGGGCGAGTGGTGGTGTTCTACTCCAATGAAAAGCCAACAAAAGCCAATGAAAAGCCAATACAATTTTCAGGACAGGTATGTACGCAGTGGAGACTGATGAGAGTCATTGTCCAATGAAAATGTAAAAAATGTACACTACCGGTGAAAAGCTTAAGAACACCACCATTTTTCCAGTTTTTATTGATATTTAAGCCTTAAAGGTTGATGCTAAGAATTCCTACAGGTGTCTCAACTTTTGTTGATTACTTACAAACCGTCAGTCTGCATAAAAGCAAAGTTGGAACACACTGTGTTACTATACCTTCTTAAGCATTATTTGGACAGTATTGCGCTGCAGGAAGTAGTATATTCCTATCATAATGGCAAGAAAAAGTCAGTTAATGAAGGAAGACAGACTATTATAACTCTTAAAAGTGTAGGTCTTTTATTTAGAGAAATTGCAAAGAAATTCAAGGTGTCAGTGAGAACAGTTTCCTACACCATCAAAAGGCCCTTGGAAACTGGAGGAAACCCTGACAGGAAGAGGTCTGGCAGACCCAAAGCCACAACAGAATCAGAACACAAGTTTCTGAGAGTCAACAGCTTGCATGATAGGCATCTCACAAGACAACAGCTTCAAGCACAGCTGAACACTGGCTGAAGTAAACAAGTCTCACAGTATTTTGGTGTATACCTAGTCAGGGGTTCACCCTGCAGCAAGATAATAGACCAAAAACATACCTCCAGGCTATGTCAGAACTACCTTAGTAGAAATAAACAAGACAGCAGGCATCCAAGCATGGAATGGCCAGCACAGTCTTGTTTGGGATGAACTGGGCAGAAGGAAAGCAAAAAAAAAACAAGTGCAACACATTTTTGGGAACTTCTGTAGCAGTGTTGGGGAAAAGGATTAATCACTTTGCCAAACAAAACACTTTAGTGGCAAAACCTTTTGTCAAAATAAACTCTATTTTGCAAATAAAAGTTTATTTTAGCAAAATAAATACATAAATATAACACAGCCCTGGTTATTATGACAAAGGTCTTGACCTGAGCACAAAGATTTTCATGTCCGCAAGTAAGGTATCCAAATTATAGACCTGCCTGCAAACTTCATACATTTACAATGGGTCCCACCTATGTACCATATCAAAAAACAATGGAAGAGCAGATAAAAATAACGAAGTGTCTATTTGCACCCGGGTGAGAGCTAATCGGCTATTTACACCCACCCAAATAAATAAGGCAATATGTGACAGATAGCTACATGCATCAACGGCAGCAGATGCCAAAGGATACTGGTCACTCGTCACCAACAGCTGACTACTTAGTGCAGTAGGTAGGGTGTCAGTCTCATAATCTCTCGATTGTGAGTTCGATCCTTACATAGGGTGTGGTTTTTTCTGCATTTCATTGTACTGTACTTGTATTTGTTCAATGAAAATAAAGTTAAAAAAAATACAAAAGTTGATAGTTACATGCCTCAACGGTTGCAGGTGCCAAAGGAGGATTCAAGTAGAAAGGTGGGCTACATTAAGCACAAAATATAACCTTTTCAACAACATTGTTTTCTCACTGTTTGTATAATTAAACTAAAATGATCCAATGTGCAAACTTCTATGGTTAGCTATGCCCAGCTAATTTAGCAAATGTTAGACGTTAGCCAAGCCAGCAATGATGAAGGCATACAGTAATTTACTAGCTAGCTGGCTAGCTCTAACTGGCTACAGCTGAACATGCTTGGGCAAAATGTGAAACTTTCACATCTCCTGCAGTTAATCGAAATACTCTGCTGTGTTGCCATATAGCTATATTAAGTTTTTAACCACCAAAAATAGGGCTAATGGTTCAACAGATTTGTCCAATGATGTTAGCTAGCTAATGTTAGATGGGGACATTGGAGAATGGGGAATTTACATGCATATTATCAAAGTTTCAAAGGTGCATTTGATGACCTGAATTTGACTTTACACATTGGTTATTGTGACATATATGATTAATAATTCCAAGGCTCAGCACAGATCTGCATGTTTTGTGCTAGCCGGCCAAGGCCAAAGTGTGAATATAGTGCTTATGTGCCTGTGATGGTAATTCCATCGATAGGAACTCTTTAAAGGAGTAAGTACAGAGACAAAATTCTCTTGGCATAATTAGCAGTTTATTTGTAAATAGAGATGCGTCAAAAGCTTACAGAATAACCCTCTGAGGAATCTCTCAGGAAAATAAATGAACAGTCAGTATTTATTACAGTTAAAAGGGGTGTGGTAAGATGCTGCCCAGCTGTCTTATGTCACACAGGTTTTACCCAAAGGGTGGGCTGTCCCCCCACCTTATCCCAAGGAACCAAGGACACTGCTTATTCATTCTCTAAAGACAACATTTGTTCCTTATTCTTCCTGCCATAAACGTTTACCCAAGTAGAAGCAAGGGGAACATCGTAAAAGACAGTCGGCCAAATTCCTGAAGAACAAAGGATACCCTTGTTGGTTTAGGCAGGTTAACAAATGGTCAAAGTAACTAATGATGCGCTGATATTATGCAGACGTGTGTCACAAACAAAGACCAGATTTACATACCAGGTAATAGAAAAGCAGACATTTCTCGAATGTACATTAGTTCAAGAATTTCCATAACAGTGCATCATGCAAAAAATTACTCACAACTAATACTAGGTATTCTGGGTGTTTTTTGTATTAGTGACATGCATACACAGGCTGTAGTAATAAACCTGAAACTTACAGATGAATTAAGTAATTACCTCACTAAATCATAGGGTGTTTACCATGTAATAGTCAAAGTAAATGTAGATCGATGCAAATAGTATTGGGGTGTGATCAGTTTGAGTATTTGCACTCGAGTAGTTGGCTACGGACACATGGGTAGAAATTGTCTGCAATAATACACCTGGGTACATGGGCTGTTTCCACCCCGGGTGCAAATATCGTTGGCTACGGACACCTGGGTGCAAATAGCATTGTTGGCTACGGACACTTGGGTGCAAATAGCATTGTTGGCTACGGTCACATGGGTGCAAATAGCATCTGCCTTAAAATAATATCTTTTGAACCATAAGGGCTAGAATTAAGCCGTTTTTCGCAGGAATAAATAAAAAGAATTGTCAGAATATCCTGGCAAATATATGCAGTGCGATAGTTTAACGAGATGAAAAATCAGACTGACTACTTTTCCACAGGGAGACTGCATTTCTGCTTACTATTTTTTATTTCATGTGCTATATCAGCTGTTTTTCGTAACTATGCTAAGAGTAGCTAACTAGATGGCTGGTGCCGCTAAGCTATGGGGAACAAAATTATTTAATTGTGCAATTTGTATGATCGGAGCTGGAGCGGAGCCTGCGTGCCCGTCTGCCCACACTCCTCTGCAGCTGATAAACTCAGTTCAAGTCACCAATGATTGAAAAAAGTGAGCCAGAATCTGAGTTACCATGGTCGATTCCAAGTTGAATCATGAGTCCTGAAGTAGGACAAAACTAGATGACCGTATAATACATTAAACAAAAATATAAATGCTGAAATTATCTTATTTGAAATCTTTAGATTTGGGACTAATTAGGGACTACATGTAAAATCAGTAAAATCTTTGAAAATGTTTGTATATAAGCACGTTCAAACGAGCTGCAGCAGCGGTGAAGCTCTCATAGACTTTCAATGGGAGTAGGACAGCAGGCGACAAAACACATGCAGCTTTGCAAGCGATGCGGTACATGGCACTAGATCCCATTAGTGGAGCTGCTTCCTGTGCATGCTTCCTAACAGGCTGAGGTGCCAAAACATTACATTTGTTAAACTCTTGAGTGGCCTCCACGCATGTCAAGCAATGAACAGAATTAATCTTGTCAAACAACCAATCAGTCATTAATCAACAGCATCAATATTCAACTGCACACAGTAGACCAGATATTAATCTGGTCTGTTTAAAATTTTCGTGAATTGTATTATTTTACTCTGGAAGCATAAAAACAATGCCGCATGGCAAAACATTAGTGCTATTGTATGCTTATCAGGTAGGTGAATGTCATAGTTCGTACATAGATGTTCATTCGTTCATTGGATGGTAATCATCATTATCATTTCGTTGGCATTCATTTTTATTTAATTTACAGGAACATTGAGCTTCTGTAATGCAACTTTTAGACAACATTAACCAACCCTAGCTATGTCAGAGCATCGTTGTTATTACTGTAACCAACACAATCTCAGCCGTTTCCTGTGGCCATGGTAGCTATAGTGTGCTCCCCCGCAAGGATGTATACACAGTAGGCAGATTTTTTTCTCAGTTAATTTGCCTCTCACTGCAGCCTTTTTCATGCCTTTTTGCCATTTCGATTTTTATTCACTGACTGTGTGAAACCCACAGCATGCTACTGTCTGTGAACACGGAAATTAAGTTTACACAAGCGTTTCTTAAACCCAGGTAAGTGGACCGACGCCAGTCCATGGGGGAATGCATGCCAGTTGGTGGAATATTTCTCAAGAAAAATAACCTTTGATTGCATTGACACTTCCTTCATAAAACTGGAGATACACAAATCCACTATATAGAGGTTGGTACATAGATAGTGCTTTGTATTTCACTCCTACAAACAGTTGAAACATTTTGAGCCAGAACGGTTTAAATGCAATAAGCTATGTTATAAAACAAAGGGTATGAGTCTTAGGAACATGTACAGGTCTTCTGTGTCCCTCTATGATGCCCACAAGCTGTGTATCACACGTCAGAACAAAAGACTGTGGCAATATTGCAATCAGATTTTACGCGTAAGCGGAGCCGGCCAAGAAGAGTGAATGTCTCTTACTGAATGAGTGAGTGTCTGACTGTTTACCTCTTGTTAAATAGTGTAGTGGCTAGATACACGGACCTGCAACCAATAGGTCCCGCGTTCAAATCTCGTCACAGTCAAAGCACAACCTTCAGTTGCTGTGCTATAGTAAGCCTAAAATAAAACCGTTCACGGTTATATTGCAACTATTTCTGGTGTATTTTCGAAAGACGCATCCATGCGTGCTTTTTGGGTCAGGATAGACAAAAACTCAGCTGGCTACAACCTTCAGTAGCTATGTAATATTAAGCCTAAAATAAAACGGTTTACAGTTATATTGCGACTATAACTGGTGGATTTTCGAAGTAAGCATCCGTGCATGCTTTTTGGGTTGCAATAGACAAAAACTTCACCGGCTACAACCTTCAGTAGCTACGTTATAGTAAGCCTAAAATAAAACTGTTCATATTGCAACTATTTCTGGATCCGTGCATGCTTTTTGGGGTAATATAGGCTAGATCAAAACCCCTTGGGCAGTAAAAGAGTAGGGGTTTCCACGATTCTCTCGTCTTTTCACTTGACGAAAAAGTCAGTTATTGTCACCTGTATTGATAGTTATTGTATCAATGTCTTTCACGAATGACAGAAAAACTAGTAAGCCTATTACTGGCTAATAAGCTGTTAAAACAGCCAGTGGCAAAAGCCATACATTTCATAGCTATTTGTGGTGGAGGAAAATTTCATAACACAGTCAGTTTAACACAATGCTTAATTGTATCTGACAAAATATTCACACTTGGCGTGATGTTACTGTGTGACAAAATCTAATGTCAAGTTGCTATCCTGACACTGGGCAAATGTATGGCCCGGTGGTGCAGTGGTTAAAGACACAGCCACTCATGTTGGAGACCCGGGGTCGAATCCAGTAAGTAATATTTATCGCTTTTATTTGCGGGCCTGCTGAACTAGGCTTGCCTGGTTCCTTTTCTGGTTTTGATGGCCAAAATGGCCGTTAAAATTCCAGAATTCCGGCCTTATAGAACCGGACATATGTTTTAAATAGCCATATAATATAAGCCTACACTGAAACAGCAATAAAACACAAACGCTATGTACCTACAAATGTTTTTTATTTAAATTAGTCAGCAGAATGAACTCTTCACAATCTTTGCGAACTGAGCATATAGGCTACACCTAGGGCTGTCGCAATTATGACATAATTGCCAGATCGAAATAATTTGAGCCAGATAGCAATTATTTTTATAGACCTTTTTGCAAAATATGTTGATTCCAAAATCATGTTTCCAATCTGAATAAAGGATTATAACAAAAATGTACAGTGAGGGAATGTACAGAGAAATGATCAGTCTATAATTTTAATGGTAGGTTTATTTAAACAGTGAGAGACAGAATAACAAAAAAATCCAGAAAAACGCATGTCAAAAATGTTATGAATTGATTTGCATTTTAATGAGTGATTCCCTCTCACTCAAAGATTTCTGGCTCCCAGGTGTCTTTTATACAGGTAACGAGCTGAGATTAGGAGCACACTCTTAAAGGGAGTGGTCCTAATCTCAGCTTGTTACCTGTATAAAAGACACCGGTCCACAGAAGCAATCAATCAGATTCCAAACTCTCCACCATGGCCAAGAGACCAAAGAGCTGTCCAAGGATGTCAGGAACAAGATTGTAGAACTACACAAGGCTGGAATGGGCTACAAGATCATCGCCAAGCAGCTTGGTGAGAAGGTGAAAACAGTTGGTGCGATTATTCGCAAATGGAAGAAACACTGTCACTCTCCCTGGGTCTGGGGCGCCATGCGAGATCTCACCTCGTGGAGTTGCAATGATCATGAGAACGGTGAGGAATCAGCCCAGAACTAAATGGGAGGATCTTGTCAATGATCTCAAGGCAGCTGGGACCATAGTCACCAAGAAAACAATTGGTAACACACTACGCCGTGAAGTACTGAAATCTTGCAGCGCCCGCAAGGTCCCCCTGCTCAAGAAAGCACATGTACAGGCCCGTCTGAAGTTTGCCAATGAACATCTGAATGATTCAGAGGAAAACTGGGTGAAAGTGTTGGTCAGATGAGACCAAAATCGAACTCTTTGGCATCAACTCAACTCGCCGTGTTTGGAGGAGGAATGCTGCCTATGACCCCAAGAACACCATCCCCATCGTCAAACATGGAGGTGAAAACATTATGCTTTGGGGGTGTTTTTCTGCTAAGGGGACAGAACAACTTCACCACATCAAAGGGACGATGGACGGGGCCATGTACCGTCAAATCTTGGGTGAGAACCTCCTTCCCTAAGCCAGGGCATTAAAAATGGGTTGTGGATGGGTATTCCAGCATGACAATGACCCAAAACACATGGCCAAGGCAACAAAGGAGTGGCTCAAGAAGAAGCACATTAAGGTCCTGGAGTGGCCTAGCCAGTCTCCAGACCTTAATCCCATAGAAAATCTGTGGAGGGAGCTGAAGGTTCAAGTTGCCAAACATTAGCCTCGAAACCTTAATGACTTGGAGAAGACCTGCAAAGAGGAGTGGGACAAAATCCCTCATGAGATGTGTGCAAACCTGGTGGCCAACTAAAAGAAACCTCTGGCCTCTGTGATCGGCAACAAGGGTTTTGCCACCAAGTACTAAGTCATGTTTTGCAGAGAGGTCGAATACTTATTTCACTCATTAAAATGCAAATCAATTTATAACATTTTTGACATGCGTTTTTTTTTTGCGGATTTTTTTGTTGTTATTCTGTCTCTCACTGTTCAAATAAACCTACCATTAAAATTATAGACTGATCATTTCTTTGTCAGTGGGCAAACGTACAAAATCAGTAGGGGGTCAAATATTTTTTTCCCTCACTGTAGTTATAGGTGCAGATCATTTGTAGAAACTCATTTGCTAATTTCTTATTATAAGATCAAGTGGAGGCTCGCTGTTTTCTTGGCAACATATCATATAGGTCACACAATATTAGGCTATTTAATATGCTATTAATCTATTTATTCACTTGGCATATTTCCCACCAGACATTTTTGCAGTTAACATTTAAGTCACTGCAAAATATAGGCCACAATCTCTGTTTTCAGTTGACCTACTTTAAAAAAAAGTTGTGATAATTAGGTGTGTTTAAATGGGAGCAGTCTAAAGGCCAAAAATACGTAATTTCTTACCGCATACTTGCTTCTAATGGCCCAAATGTGTCTTAAAATAGTAAACAGAATTGGACCATGTTAAGACTATGTTAAAACAATGCAATGTGTTAGGATAGTAGACATGGTAATAAATTGTTTTTTAATAATAAGGGATCGATGGTCAATATTTTGTTTTTATTCCCAGAGGAAGAAATGCATTGTCCCTGTCACAAAAGAAACAATGGATGACACTAATTACAGAAAGTATTTAATTGAAATTTGAAACACTGAACAATGACTTTTTGATTTAATGTAACACTGCAAAATATCCACAGCAATATGGTTTCCATTATCTGTAATTTTACCTAATTCTTTCTCTCTTTCAGATTGGTGCTTATTTTGGCGCAGAAATCTGTGTGGTGGATTTAGAAAATGACTTCTATACGGACCTTGTCCTCATATCTGCTCCAATGTTCAAAGACAAAGACAGAGAGGGCCTGGTCTTTGTCTGTACCATCAACACCTTGGTAAAATTTTTGAGATGTTTGCTTGATGTCTCAACTTACTCTCTTACCTTTTTGGCAAAGACACTATCATGTATACAACTGACCACTTTCTGTCCACCTTGCATCATAATAAACATCCAACATACCTTATTTGACCCCAATCAACTAGTTGATTGCAAAATAACAAAATGTAAAACCCATCTGAGGCTTCCCCAACCTGACAGCCCCCAAATGAAGAGACGTCTGAATACCCCCTTCCCAGAGCACTAAATGTGCATTGTAAATAATCCTTTCAAGTCAGATGGTCTATAAACTTACAGAACAAACACTAGACACAAGACTACTCAGGTTAAACCAAGATCTCTTTAGCAGATTAACAGAGAGCCCTCTGATCTGTTAATTCAACACAGTATCACAGGTTTTTGTGACATCTATCTATATATTTCTTATTAGAAAATTGTGACATGCGCACGTAAAATGGCTTTTTTTTGTGTGTAGAACATGATTTTCTTCCTATGGCAAACCTCGTATCGTAGGCAACCACTTTTCGTGTACATGACACGATTTTTCTGCAGGAGTCGGAGCGAAATAATTGTTTGTTAATTCTTCTGTTACCTCACAAGTAGTCTATACTGAGACCATCGTTACGCAGCCTGAAATGTATTCCCATCCATTCCCAGATCAAATGTGTTCCAAATAAATATCTTGCGGTTTTTGTGCAAACTGGCTACTGTAAATGCGGGATCAGTAGCCGATGTATTGTATTAAATGCATTATAAAGACGATTGTGTAATACACACGAAATACTGAAGCTGTTGTTGAAGGAAATTATGAAGGAAGCTGTGTAATATACATTAAAACTAGATCCGTATATGACATGAATCATTAAGAAAATCGTGTCCTGTACACAAAATAAACTGCCTTTTACATTCACTACAAAATCGAGAAAATCGTGTAGATGTGACGAAATCCTGTGATACTGTGTTGATTAATTACTTATTCATTGACCTAGGTCACAGCAAAATCCCTTTCACAGATGTGACCCATAAACAAAGCAAGCAAGTTTATTTATATAGCACAATTCACACACAGAAGCAATTCAATGTGCTTTACAAAGAAAAAGAGAAATATAAAAATACAATAGAATAGAAATAAATACTAGAATAAAAACAATAAACAACAATAAAACATCATAAAACATTGAATAAGAAAATCGAATAATAAACAAAATAAAAACATAACTGGTAGTTTCCGTAATAGATTCCATGAGGAAGCTATAAAAGCTGTAAGGCTAAACAATGAGGTTAAGTTTAAGCACTCAGTCATAGGCACGTGAAAAGTGAAGTGTTTTTAACCTGCATTTAAAAATTTGTACGTTTGGGGTACGTCTAAGATCTTCTGGTAGTTTATTCCAGTTGTGTGCAGCATAACTGCTAAACGCACTTTGCCATGTTTAATTTGGACTCTGGGCTCTACTAGATGACCTGAGTTCATGGATCTAAGAGCCCTGCTCGATTTATACACTTATACACTTATACACTTAGCATATCAGAAATGGTTGCGGGGCCAAAACCATTCAGTGATTTATAGACTAAAAGCACCACTTTAAAATATATTCGGTAACTGACTGGAAGCCAGTGCAAAGATTTAAGAACCAGAGTGATGTGCTCTGTTCTCTTGGTCCTGGTTAACATTCTAGCAGCAGCATTCTGAATGAGCAGCAGCTGTTTTACAGTCTTTTTGGGGAGTTCAGTTATGAGGCCATTACAGTAGTCAACCCTACTAGAGAAAAGCATGGATGAGCTTCTTGGTCTTTTTGGGACACCAGGCCCTTGATTCTGGCTATATTTTTAAGATTATTGAATGCTGTTTTGGTGACCGCTTTGATATGACTTGAACGTGAGGTCTATCAGAACACCAAGGTTACACACTTGGTCCCTGGTTTTTAAGGCCTGAGAAACCAGCTCTTTACTAACACTAGTTCTCTTATTTTTGTGGTCAAACACTATAATCTCTGTTTTATCTTGGTTTAATTGTGGACAATTTTGGTTCATCCAGGTATTTATGTGCTCTATACAGTGACACAGTGAGTCTATAGAGATGTAGTCATATGGTTTGAGAGCTATATATATTTGAGCATCATCTGCATAGCTATGGTAGTTAATGTTGTTGTTCTGAAGAGTTTGGCCCAGAGATTGAACAGAAGTGGTCCGAGAACTGATCCCTAGGGAACTCAGCATGTCATAGCCACCCTATCAGATTCATGATTGCCAATGGTGACAATAACTCCGGCCATCTAAATAAGGTCTGAACCAATTCAGGACTGTCCCGAAGAGTCCTACCCAATTTTCCAGCCTGTCTAGAAGTGTTCTATGATCTACAGTGTCAAATGCTGCATTGACATCTAATAGAACCAGAACTGTTATTTTATCTGAATCAATATTCAGCCATACATATCATTTAAAACTTTTATCAGAGCCGTTTCAGTACTGTGGTGAGGTCGGAAGCCTGACCGAAAATTGTCTAAGAGACCGCTTGAGTTCACAAAATTGCTGAGTAAATTGAAGATAACCTCCTCAATGATCTTGGCTATAAAAGGGAGATTTGATACTGGTCTATAGTTGTTCAATATAGATGCATCCAGTGTTCTCTTTTTCCCAGACCGCGTGAGCGAGTGAGTGACCGACCGACCTACCTACCTGACCTGACAAATAGTGTAATGATTAGAGAAGCGGACCTGCACGCTATAGGTCCTGCGATCGAATCTGCACAATCAAAACAAAGTATGCATTTGGATAGACAAAAACTTCGCTGGCTATAACCTTCAGTATCTACATTATAGTAAGCCTAAAATAAAACTGTTTACGGTTATATTGCGACTGTTTCTGGTAGATTTTCGAAGTATGCATCCATGCATGCTTTTTGGGTCAGGATAGACAAAAACCTAGCTGGCTTCAATATTCAGTAGCTATGTTATAGTAAGCCGTCTTTTCATTGTCAGTTATTGTCACCTATAGTTATTGTATCAATGTCATTCACAAATGAAAGAAAAACAAATGTTTTTGTGCCATGAAATGAAATAGCTTTGGCAGGGAAAAGTTCATCTTCAGTCTCGCTAGCAATTGCTCAATTCTTATGACTATTCCTAGGAAGTTAGTAGATACTAGTAAGCCTATTACTGGATAATAAGCTGTTAAAACAGCCAGTGGCAAAAGCCATACAGTTCATAGACGCTATTTGTGGTGGAGGTGAACTTAATGAGAAACGTTAGTCAGTTTAACACAATGCTTAATGGTTGTCTAGCCACTGGCCAAATGAGCAGCGCTGTGGCATAGTGGTTAAAGACAGTGACTCTCACGTGGGAGACCCATGTTTGAATCCAATGAGGGCAACAATGTTTATTAATTTTAATTGCGGGCCGGCTGAACTAGGCTTGCTTGGTTCCTTTTCTGGTATAATTTTCTTTACCTTTACCGGTACGATCCATGACATTCAATATGTTGGCGTTAAAATTATCCAGGAGTACATCAACTGACTCTGCACTTATTGTTGGAGATTTAGCTGTGGCCTCCATAAACTGAGCATTGGTACTCTCATTAATGTACCTTTTCTTAACAGAAAGAGTTTACTTGAACATCCGGGGTGATCAGTGATTCAAAAAAGGATCAGACAGGGCCAAGTCTTTAACCATGACAGAGGAAATATCGAGACCTTTGGGGATAACCAGATCTAGAATGTGGCCTCGAGTGTGCGTAAGCTCTTTCACATGTTGAGTGAGGTCAAAAGTGTCAAGTAGTGCAAAAAGTTATTTGGCATTATTGTCTGTATTATTATCTATGTGGACGTTAAAATCCCCAGTTATAATAAACAAGCTATAATCGATGGATATAACAGTAGTAGTCCAGCAGAATAGTTCAGTAAAATTAGTAGTTCAGCAAAATCATAAAATAAAAATTGCAGAATATCGTGGAGGTCTGTAAATAGTTAAAAACAAAATTTTGGGAGCACCCTTCAATGTAAAACATAGATATTCAAAAGAAATACAATTACCAAGAGTATTTTCTTTGCACTGGAATGTACCTTTGAATAGGTCAGCCACTCCACCTTCTTTCCTACCATTTCGACACGTATTCATAACCACATTTTTTGGGTGCTGTCTCGTTAGAACAGTAGCACTACAATCGTCTGTTAGCCACGTTTCACTGAGAAACATAAAATCTAGGTTGTAGGATCTTATAATGCCATTTACCAAGAATGATTTGTTGGCGAGAGATCTGATATTAAGCAAAGCCAGCTTAATAGAGATAATAGGGGTTCCTGGACTAGTAGTTTGAAGTGTTACAGATAACAGATAATTAGACAAGTTTACTTCATAAGTTGCATGCACTCGATTCCTTCTATTTCTAATCAACACAGATATAGAGATACCGGGTCCTAGCTTGTACTCAGAACAGTCGGCATTGCTATTTTCACAATAGCAGGGACCCGAAGCATATCACTGAGTATATTCTGTGCTCTGTGGAGATAAAGGACAAGGCTGTTGACGATGTGGCAGGTGTCTAAGCAATCCTTTTAAACGGGTGGGAGGAGTGGGACATGGGAAAGATGAGCTCTGCTCTCTTTAGGTAGAACTAGCTCCCTGATTGGTGAGTGTGGTGGTGGTGGGGGGGGGGTGGGAGTCGTTGAGTGCCCGACAAGGACAACTTCTGGAAGCATTGGGTGATTTTAGTCAGGGGGTCAGGTGAGGTGGGGTGGATACCCTGCCTATGTGCGCTGTCCTTCATGCTTATCTTGTTTGGGAATGGCATTCCAAAAGCGTGACGTACAGTGGATATAAAAAGTCTACACACCCCTGTTAAAATGCCAGGTTCTTGTGATGTAAAATAATGAGACAGAGATAAATCATGTCAGGCCTTTTTCCACCTTTAATATGACCTATAACGTGAACAATTCAATTGAAAAACAAACTGAAATCTTTGAGAGGGAATAATAAACTCACAATAACCTCGTTGCATAAGTGTGCACACCCTTAAACTAATACTTTGTTGAAGCACCTTTTGATTTTATTACAGCGCTCAGTCTTTTTGGGTAGGAGTCTATTAGCATGGCACATCTTGACGTGGCAATATTTGCCCACTCTTCTTTGCACAAGCACTCCAAATCTGTCAGAATGCGAGGACATCTCCTGTGCACAGCCCTCTTCAGATCACCCCACAGATGTTCAATTGGATTCAGGTCTGGGCTCTGGCTGGGCCATTCCAAAATGTTCATCTTCTTCTGGTGAAGCCATGCTTTTGTGGATTTGGATGTGTGCTTTGGGTCGTTGTCGTGCTGAAAGGTGAACTTCCTCTTCATCTTCAGCTTTCCAACGGACGCCTGAAAGTTTTGTGCCAAAATTGCCTGGTATTTGGAACTGTTCATAATTCCCTCCAACCTGACTAAGGCTCCAGTTCCAGCTGAAGAAAAACAGCCCCAAAGCATGATGCTGCCACCACCATGCTTCACTGTGGGTATGGTGTTCTTTGGGTGATGTGCAGTGTTGTTTTTGCGCCAAACATACCTTTTGGAATTATGGCCAAAAGTTCAACCTTGGTTTCATCAGACCATAACACATTTTCCCATGTGCTTTTGGGAGACTTGATGTTTGTTTTTGCAAACTTCAGTCGGGCTTGGATTTTTCTTTGTAAGAAAAGGCTTCCGTCTTGCCACCCTACCCCACAGCCCATTCAGAAGAAGAATACGGGAGAATGTTGTCAGATGTAGCACACAGCCAGTACTTGCAAGAAATTCCTGCAGTTCCTTTAATGGTGATGTAGGCCTCTTGGAAGCCTCCCTGACCAGTTTTCTTCTCGTCTTTTCATCAATTTTGGAGGGACGTCCAGTTCTTGGTAATGTCTCTTTTGTGCAATATTTTCTCCATTTGATGATGACTGTCTTCACTGTGTTCCATGGTATATCTAATGCTTTGGAAATTCTTTTGTACCCTTCTCCTGACTGATATCTTTCATTAATGAGATCCCTCTGATGCTTTGGAAGCTCTCTGCGGACCATGGCTTTTGCTCTGAGATGCAACTAAGAAAATGTCAGAAAAATCCTACTAGAACAGCTGAACTTTATTTGTGATTGATCAGTCACTTTAAATGATGGCGGGTGTGTAATGACTTCTATTTAACATGAGTTTGAGTGTGATTGGTTAATTCTGAACACAGCCACATCCCCAGTTATAGGAGGGTGTGCACACTTATGCAACCAGGTTATTGTAAGGTTTTTATTTTTCATTTTTTCCCCTCGAAGATTTCAGTTTGTTTTTCAATTGAATTGTTCACATTATAGGTCACATTAAAAGTGGAAAAAGTTCTGAAATGATTTATCTTTGTCTCATTCTTTTACATCACAAAAACCTGGCATTTTCACAGGGGTGTGTAGACTTTTTATATCCACTGTATATTGGCACCGAGCAGCCGGCATCCCATGATGTTTGGATGAACCCCATCAGGTCTAAAGCGGTCTTTACAGTTCCAAAAGATATTGTCGTTAAACAATCCTGTGGGTGAGGCATGCAGATGTCAGCCACGTATTCAGCCCAAGGAGTCTGCTAAATGATTCAATTCCTTTCCCCAAGGTTGGAATGGGGCCTGAGATGAATACATGTTGCAGTTGAAAGTTGCTTATTTTCTCCAGTAGCATAGAAAAATATTTTTTGTCAAAAGACCCAGTGTGGATAATAATCCGCATGTTGCTTGGATGTGTAGAGAACATGACTGGCAGCATTTCTGTTAGCTCTCTGACCTATGTGTCAGCCATGGTTAGGTTTTCAGTCTCTGCCATTCTAATATGCTTGCTTATGTTGTCCCCAATCAAGGTAGTATCAGTGGATCATACCTGTTTTGCAGTGACATTTCAGGTGGTGGTGTGAGCGTTGGTGCTCTCTTATTTGATTTATAGCTGGATTTGCCTCTGCGGCGTACGACGTCAGACCAAGTCCCCGCTGGAGTTGATGCATTCAAACCAGACCTGGGCTGGTTTGAAAGCCTCTGCGGTTAATCCAGTGGCGTTAGCACACGTCCAGGGAGCATGGCAGCTACAGTGAGGGAAAAAATTATTTGATCCCCTGCTGATTTTGTACGTTTGCCCACTGACAAAGAAATGATCAGTCTGTAATTTTAATGGTAGGTTTATTTCAACATTGAGAGACAGAATAACAAAACAATCCAGAAAAATGCATGTCAAAAATGTTATAAATGTATTTGCATTTTAATGAGTGAAATAAGTATTCGACCCCTCTGCAAAACATGACTTAGTACTTGGTGGCAAAACCCTTGTTGGCAATCACAGGTCAGACGTTTCTTGTAGTTGGCCACCAGGTTTGCACACATCTCAGGAGGGATTTTGTCCCACTCCTCTTTGCAGATCTTCTCCATGTCATTAAGGTTTCGAGGCTGACATTTGGCAACATGAACCTTCAGTTCCCTCCACAGATTTTCTATGGGATTAAGGTCTGGAGACTGGCTAGACCACTCCAGGAACTTAATGTGCTTCTTCTTGAGCCACTCCTTTGTTTCCTTGGCCGTGTGTTTTGGGTCATTGTCATGCTGCAATACCCATCCACAACCCATTTTCAATTCCCTGGCTGAGGGAAGGAGGTTCTCACCCAAGATTTGACGGTACATGGTCCCCGTCCATCGTCCCTTTGATGCAGTGAAGTTGTCCTGTCCCCTTAACAGAAAAACATCCCCCAAAGCATAATGTTTCCACCTCCATGTTTGACGGTGGGGATGGTGTTCTTGGGGTCATAGGCAGCATTCCTCCTCCTCCAAACACGCCAAGTTGAATTGATGCCAAATAGCTCGATTTTGGTCTCATCTGACCACAACACTTTCACCCAGTTCTCCTCTGAATCATTCAGATGTTCATTGGCAAACTTCTGACGGGCCTGTACATGTGCTTTCTTGAGCAGGAGGACCTTGCAGGCACTGCAGGATTTCAGTCCTTCACGGCGTAGTGTGTTACCAATTGTTTTCTTGGTGACTATGGTCCCAGCTGCCTTGAGATCATTGACAAGATCCTCCCGTGTAGTTCTGGGCTGATTCCTCACCGTTCTCATGATCATTGCAACTCCACGAGATGAGATCTTGCATGGAGCCCCAGACCGAGGGAGATTGACAGTTCTTTTGTGTTTCTTCCATTTGCGAATAATCGCACCAACTGTTGTCACCTTCTCACCAAGCTGCTTGTCGATGGTCTTGTAGCCCAGTCCAGCCTTGTGTAGGTCTACAATCTTGTCCTTGACATTCTTGGACAGCTCTTTGGTCTTGGCCATGGTGGAGAGTTTGGAATCTGATTGATTGCTTCTGTGGACCGGTGTCTTTTATACAGGTAACAAGCTGAGATTAGGACCACTCCCTTTAAGAGTGTGCTCCTAATCTCAGCTCGTTACCTGTATAAAAGACACCTGGGAGCCAGAAATTTTTCTGATTGAGAGGGGATCAAATACTTATTTCACTCATTAAAATGCAAATCAATTTATTACATTTTTGACATGCGTTTTTATGGATTTTTTTGTTGTTATTCTGTCTCTCACTGTTCAAATAAACTTACCATTAAAATTATAGACTGATCATTTCTTTGTCAGTGGGCAAACGTACAAAATCAGCAGGGGATCAAATATTTTTTTCCTCACTGTAGGTCTGTGACGGAATGCTCTAGATTTGATGTAATCCCAGTGTTTGGTAGCTTGACCCGTTAAGTAGCTGCTACAGAGTCAATTTAGTGTTCACTTTCACGTATTTCAAGCTGCATCATCGTCTCATTCAGTCGCTCACTCTGAAATTGCTCTGATCTGTTCAGCGGCTTTGACTGTGTTCGGTCAAGCATAGGGAAATCTTTCTAGCCTTAGGTTAGCCTAGAGAGCTAACCTAAGGCTAGCTCTCTAGCCTTAGGTTAGCCTGCTGTGCTATGTTATGTGCATGCTGTGCATTAGCATTTGTCCTGCTGTGCATTAGCATTTGTCGATTCACCTTCCGGATAGGACCCAAAGTCCGACCGGAGGAGCGCTCGGGTGACTAAATCTTCCAAGCGGTTGATCCGTTTCTCTAACAGCTGTCTTAGCTCCTCCATCAGGAAAAATCACTCAAAAATACTAAAGAAATATGTTCAGTGCCTCTTTTAAAAATTACATAAAATTGTAAAAATATGATTAAAAAAAACATAGAACAGAAATGAAACTAAGGTAAAAGATTAAAAGAAAATTAAAAAGATTTTCTGTTTTTTTATTTTGTTTTCGCTGTGACATTTGTGTGAACATTTGTTTTCCAAATGGATTATTCCACAGTTTAATTCCACAGTTTTTCCTTTTCCACATAGTTTAATCAAATTGCTTTTGTAACCCTCTGCCGTTGCACTCACGCTAGCTCAACCCTGCTTGTCCTTAGGTGAGAGAGCTGCATGCACTGAAAGAAAGTCCAAAAATAACCTTATGAATGTGCGATTTATGAATGTGTTGGTTACTGAGAGTATGAACTTGTTGTTACTCCCCTTTAAAATTGTTTCTCAGTTCCCTTGCCTGGAAAGATAAATTATCCACTAATCTAATTAACTAATAGACATAATATATATTATATATTTTACCTGCTTAGTCCTTGTCTTTTCTTTCTCTTAGTCTGAGTTGGTCTGTACATTTAATGCTGAGATGACACTGAAGGGAGCTGCAGGAAGGATTGGCCGATTTGGAACTTCTCTTGCTCCACTCCCTGATCTGAATGTGGATGGTTTCAACGATCTAGCTGTTGGAGCACCTCTGGAAAACAATGGCCAAGGAAGCATCTACATATTCCATGGGTCAAGTGATGGAATACGCAAAATCTATTCTCAGGTGAGTGAGACACTAGGTAATGAGTGAGGAAATATTTGATATTGTGTTGTTTGCAAGGGTCAATTTACCTTTTCCTTCATTCTTTCTTTGTAGAGAATTTCAGGCTCAGATGTACAGTCTGGTTTAATGTTTTTTGGATTGTCTATCAGCCAGTCTTCTTTGGACATGAGCTTAGACTCTCTCCCAGACTTGGCTGTGGGATCTAAGGGGGCTGTCATCCTACTCAGGTATTTCTATTGAGTTGTAGGGACCATAACATATAATTATTTATATTTCAGCCTCATAGTGATACTTTGTATCTACTTTGATGCACATGATTTACAGGTCAAGGCCTATAGTAACAGTTACAACAAAAGTGTTCTTCAGCCCATCCAAAATCTCCACAAACTCTTCAAGTTGCAGTACTCCTCATAAAAACACTGCTACAGTCTGTTTCACCATGACCAAAAACACAGCAGAATCTACAAAAGGTTTTGGGACATTTTCAGTTTTGAATTCTAGAATTTAATTTCAGGTATACTATATTCATTTTACTTTATCTTCTTTCATTCAGGTCAAGCAAGGGTTAATTATACTTTGATCCTGGATGTGACTCGCCAAGCTCCAAACTATCGTGCTTATTATAACAGCCAAGATAAGATAAGGAAGAAAACCGAAACTGTCACCTTGACAAATGAGATGATGTGCTTCAAACAGCCCTTCTTAATTATGGTATGTCTGTAACTGTGCTCAAGGCAGGGTAAGCTATTCCAACAGGTCTCCATGGACATGTGCATAATGGTTAATATAATGAACTATGGCCTTCAAATAAATACATTCCTGTGCTAACCAACTATTTATTATTTGTATTTAAGCAACGTCGTAGTTGTCGCTGGATTAGAACTCAAATCAGTGAGTGGTTGCTGTTGTTGTTATTGTCACAAAATAACATCTATATCTGCCAAAGAAAACTCTTCAAAAAACAAATTTTCTGCTAAATTATAAAATAAAGCATTGGCTTGTCATTTACTCTGATTTGTGACTAAAGCATACATTTGAGGAAAACACTTCCCAAACAGCACATGAAAGTGGTATCTGAAAGAGGATATTTTAACAAATGCTATTTGCTAATAAAGCATGATCCTTCTACTTCAGAACAATAAGCTGGCAAATCTTCATAGATAATGTTATTGATCGGTATATGCTTACACCATTCTGTTGTTGGGATATACCCGCACCATTCCAACACAAACTAACAACTTTTTAACAATTCTAAGTAATTATAAGTCATATATAATAAAAATCTGGAAAAATTAGTCATTACATTACATCCCATTTGCTTCAGATCAATTAAATCATAAAGAAATAGGGGGGAAAAAATTGAAAATACATTTGGTTATTGCATGCAAGGGATTTGCAACTAAATACTAGCTTTTATACTTCTTACATTTGCTTTATGTTCAATTATCCAAATACTAATATTCACATAAAGCATTGGTACTTTCACATAAAATAAAGTTCTGGAACGTGTTGCAACAGTCAGTACTTTTGCCTCATAATTATTTTTTAATCGTATTTTCCAGTGCTCTCTCCGACCAATTTTTTTGGGGGGTCAACCGAGGATTGACTGATCGCTCTCTGACTAATCCACTAATTGAAATTTAAAACGATTTTTTTTCTTAAGCCCATGAGCCTTCTATGGAGGTCATGTTAGTAAATATCACACAGTGACAGACATTTGACTCACAAAATTGATAAGGTATATACCACAATCAAGTAGGGTTCCTTAATTTTGTTTTTGCCGGACCGCATAAGCAGAGCCGACATAGAAGAGCGTATGTCTCTTACTGACTGACTGACTGACTGAGTGAGTGCCTGACTGACTGACTACCCCTTGTTAAATAGCGTAGTGGACCAAAATTATATAATGTCAAGAGGCTATACCGACTGGTGGTGTAGTGGTTAAAGACACAGCCTTTGACGTGGGTGACCCGCTTTCGAATTTTGGGAGGGCAAGAACGATCACCACTTTTCATTGCGGGCCGGCTGACCTACGCTTGCCTGGTTTCTTGTTTCATTGTGACAGAACAAATGTTTCGTCCCTTAGACAATCGTTATTTTATTCAATCCTATTAGTGGGGGGGGGGAGCCAGAACCAGATGATGCGACATTCATGGTAGCTTATCCATGCTCTCCCTGAGTGAGTGGCATGCATAGAGAGATAGACCAACAATTACATCAAATAATTTATGAACTTAAATGTTATTCCCCTCTATTACCACAAGAAAAGGAACCAGCTAAGCCTAGTTCGCCCGGCTGCGATTAAAAAGGATGAATGTTGTTGCCCTCATTGGATTCAAACCTGGGTCTCCCATGTGAGAGGCTGTGTCTTTAACCACTACACCATGTAGCTATACATATGCCGTGTGTCGTTATTGCATCTCGACATCATTTTGTAATGCATTGTCATCACGCCAAGTTTGAATATTTTGCTAGATACCATTAAGCATTGTGTTAAACTGACTAGCGTTTCTTATTAAGTTTACATCCACCACAAATAACATCTATGAACTGTATGGCTTTTGCCACTGGCCATTTTAACAGCTCATTAGCCAGTAATAGACTTATTAGCATTCACTCACTTACTACTTTGAATAGTCATGAGAACTGAGCAATTTCTAGCGAGACTGAAGATGAACTTTACACTGCCAAAGCTTTTTCATTTCAAGGCACAACAACGCTTGTTATTCTGTCATTTTTGAATGACATTTATACAATATCTATCAATATTGTCAAGATAAGACTTTTTCGTCAAGTGAAAAGACAAGACAATCGGGGAAACCCCTCCTCTTTTACTGCCCAAGGGGTTGTAATCTAGTCTATATTACCCCAAAAAGCATGCATGGATGCATATTTTGAAAATCCCCCAGAAATAGTATAAATAGAATATAACCATAAACAATTTTATTTTAGGCATATAACATAGCATCTGAGGGTTGTGGCCAGTTTTTGTCTATCCTGAACAAATCATAATGCATAATTTGCTTTGACTGCAGAGAAGCTCAAACCCTTGGTGGAAGTCTGCATCTACTAACCACTACGCTATTTAACAAGGGTTAGTCAGTCAGTCACTCAGTAAGAGACATTTGCTCTTCTTGGCCGGCTCCGCTTACGCGGTCTGGCAAAAATAAACCTGTTGTTTGATGCTTTAAGGCAGTGTTAGATTGAATAGGAAGGAATGAATAAGTAACTAATGAGGGGCATTGACGAGAAGTATAACATGTTCCTGACACACTGCAGCTGCTGGTCTTCCTAGACTAAGCCTCTATAACATTACTTCTCATGTTTGTCCTGATGCTGCTGAATGTAGATAGGTTACAACAACTACCATGTTGTAATTATTTCAGAAGTGAAATCCAGTGTTTAACTTTCAAAACAGCAGAGAGCATCAATTAAACTGCGCAATATTTTAGAACCGAAGATAGCCAATATCCAGGGGTGGAAAGAGTACTGTAAAATCCTACTCAAGTAGAAGTTTGAGTGTGGGCTGTACATTTAATGCTGAGATGACACTGAAGGGAAATTAAATTGTAATCAAGTAGAAGTAAAAGTACAGGTGTAAAAAAATAACTACAAGTAAAAGCAAAAAAGCAAATTTAAAAAGCACTCAGTAAAAGTTACTAAGGCACTTCTAAAATAAATTTGCCATTTCAGTTTTGATGGTTATTTGTATTCTTCTTTTACAAGAATGGAAGTTCATGTGAAAAGGCTTTGGCAATTGAATGTAAGCTTTATAAACAAATTAATATAAAACTGTACTTTTCTATATACTACTGTATATGTAATATTGTTTACATTTAATGCTTGACGGGATAAATGTTCCATAAAACATCAGAAAATAATCAACAAGATCCAGTACAGCTGATGTAAATATTAAATCTTGAACTTTCCATGTACAAATGTTCAAAGTAATGTTCAAAAGGCATATTTTTGTGGAACTCCGTATTGAACACTTAATTCACTTAACTTCTCTTTGAATTTGCAATTCAGATTTTCTAAGTTAACTGAGTCTCTCCTGGCTCACTTTGAAGTGAAGAGTTGTCCAGCACAACTAAAAAGACGCTCGCAGGCAGCAGATGCAGGCAGGCCTGTGTTGAGTTTGAGGGACAACTTTATGTACAGAAAGGAATAAAGTAAATCCATTTTGTCCAATGGACTAGCAAGATCCAGCTCAACCAGCTCCCATGTACCTTCTGACCATTTGGTTGTCAGCAGATGAATGCTGCCTTAGATGATCAGTCTGGTCCTGTGTGATTGTGTCAAGATGATGGTTGTATACAAATTTACTTAAACCAGCACAAAGTGAAATCTGTAAGTATTTGGGCAATGACAATATTTTTGCTGTGTAGTCCAACACATTGGATTTGAAAAGATACAATGACAATTGGGTTGAAGTGCAGACTGTCAGCTTTAGGTTGTTTTTATTCAACCTAAATGTTGGGGAATATAGTCCTTTCGTTTCCCCAGTTATAAGAACTATAGTTTTACCAAACATGATTTTGGGCTATTATTCGAAACTTAGTGATCCAACCAGATATGGCTAGGTGATAAGCAAGCAAAAAAAAGAATGCACATACCTGAAAATCCCAGGTCTCAAAATTATTTATTTTATCTTCACAAGTTCATTCATTTCACTTTTAGCTATCCCCAAAAACTTACATTATGGAGATGGCTAGCTACTGGCCTAGTCTAGCCACCATAATGTCAATGCGGTAGTTGCCCGCACAACAGCGTATAGTTCCTTCAGCTGTGTAAAGACGTTGGTCAGGGTTAGCTTCTAGCTAGCAACTGGATTAGCTAGCTATCATTAGCATTATCCTACAGATTGTATGCAACTGGCTAGTAGCAACACTTTGTTAGCGTCATCACATACCCTACAAAACAAACACCATTCATGGCGATAACATGTACAGCCCTGGAAAAAATTAAGAGACCACTGCAAAATGATCAGTTTCTCTGGTTTTACTATTCATAGGTATGTTTTTGAGTAAAATTAACATTTTTGTTTTATTCTATAAACTACTGACAACATTACAAATTCCAAATAAAAATATTGTCATTTAGAGTATTTATTTGTAGAAAACAACAACTGGTCAAAATAACCAAAAAAAAGTGCATTATCTTCATACCTCAAATAATGCAAAGAAAACAAATTCATATTCATTTTTGAACAACAAAATACTAATGTTTTAACTTAGGAAGAGTTCAGAAATCAATATTTGGTGGAATAACCCTGATTTTTAATCACAGATTTCATGGGTCTTGGCATGCTCTCCAGTCTGTCACAAAAATTCAAGCAGCTCAGCTTTGTTTGATGGCTTGTGACCATCCATCTTCCTCTTGATCAAATTCCAGAGGTTTTCAAAGGGGTTCAGGTCTGGAGATTGGGCTAGCCATGACAGGGTCTTGATCTGGTGGTCCTCCATCCACACCTTGATTGACCTGGTTGTGTGGCTTGGAGCAATGTCCTGCTGGAAAAACCAATTCTCAGAGTTGGGGAACATTGTCAGAGCAGAAGGAAGCAGGTGTTCTTCCAGGATAACCTTGTACTTGGCTTGATTCATGTGTCCTTCAGAAAGACAAATCTGCCTGATTCCAGCCTTACTGAAGCATCCCCAGATCATCACGATCCTCCACCAAATTTCACAGTGGGTGCGAGACACAGTGGCTTGTAGTCCTCTCCAGGTCTCCGTCTAACCATAAGATGACCAGGTGTTGGGGAAAGCTGAAAATGTGACTGGTCAGAGAAGATGACCTTACTCCATTCCTCTACGGTCCAATCCTCATGGTCTTTCGCAAACTTGAGCCAGGCTCTTCTTTGCTTCTCATTGATGAAGGGCTTTTTTCTGGCTTTGCATGACTTCAGCCCTGCCCCTAGGAGCCTGTTTTGAACCGTCCTCGCCATGCACTTCACCCCAGCTGCTGTTTGCCATTCTTTTTGTATGTCACTTGATGTCATCTTACGGTTGTTGAGTGACATTCAAATGAGTTGACGGTCATCTCGGTCAGTGGACAGTCGTTTTCGCCCTCTGCCAATCTGTAGCTTTGTTGTCCCCAATGTCTGTTGCTTGCCCTTGTTCTTATGAACCGCCATCTTTGAAATTTTCAGGATGGAAGCAACCTGACACTCACTGTATCCCTCTGCCAGTAAAGCCAGAATTGAACCCTTCTTTTCCTCACTCAAAGCTTTTCTTTTCAACTCTTTTGTCATGCTAAATAGTTATTTTTTTATTCAAATTACCTTTGAGGTACTACTTTGCACTGATTTTGCCATTCAGCTGGTACTATTGCAAGAGGATGGTGATGACCACAGCAGTGGTTTTTATACTGTTCCTTCAATTAGATTTGATTCAGGTAATCACCTAATCAGTACCTCATTAAGTAAAATGAGGTGTGCCTGTGTTGGAATTTAACACTGAAATGGAATGGCTGCCATACATGTAGAGATGCTGATTTAAGAAAAATTTGGAGTGGTCTTTTAAATTTTTTCCAGAGCTTTATTTACAGGTGCTGGTCATATAATTAACCATATAATTAACCAGCACCTGTAAATAATCAAAAAGTTGATTTATTTCAGTAATTCCATTCAAAAAGTGAAACTTGTATAATGTATACATTCATTCCACACAGACTGATATATTTCAAGTGTTTATTCCTTTTAATTTTGATGATTATAACTGACAACTAATGAAAATCCCAAATTCAGTATCTCAGAAAATTAGAATATTGTGAAAAGGTTCAATATTGAAGACA
>JACXGI010008701.1:0-32887 GCA_016801175.1 Esox masquinongy
TTAAGTTTCGGGCCATTTCTTCCATGTGGGCAGGATTTGAGGGAGGAAAAGAAGATGAATATCCACTGATCAATCAGGGCTGCCTGAACAAATTATCCTGTTTATGTCCCAGGCTCGTTACAGAAATGTTGGCTACCATGCACCCCGAGTAGATTGTGTGTAATTGTACAAAGTTCCTTGATCACTAATTCCAGTTAGGCTTACCGATTGTTCCCCTGCAATATTATTTTATGCACATATGTTAGCAAGCTACCTGGCTAAGATGACCCTGTACGAGGACGAGATAGAAGTTTAAGGCAACCGTTTACTATTGGTGTCACAATTGGCGTAAGGGTGGAGAGGAAGGAACCAGGCGCAGGCAGATTGGCAGTCGATGAGGTATTTTAATCAAAATAACACCAAGCACCGAAAACATACAAACCAAAGGGATAAACCAAAATGAAAGCCTCACCATGACCATGAACAAACGTAGACAAGCAACAATGACCGACAAAATGAGGGGAGCAGAGGAGCAACATTTAAACACATTCTAACGACCGGATTGGGACCAGGTGTGGGTGATAACCAGAGACAAGACAAGTCCGGGATGTGTTCGTGTATGAAAAGTAAACCGGGGAAAGCGGGAGATGATGTGGCTGTTCGTCACCTCACCGTCACAATTGGCTACCGTTTACAGTTCTCATAACCTCACATAAAACCCGGTTGAGCTCCACCCGGGGAGCCAAGCCTGTAAACCGCGTGTGGTTCCGACGTACCGGCAACAGACCGGCAAAACGTACCGGGCTCCGATTCATAAACAGGGAAACACATAGGGAGCGTCGGGAACAAACACGTATCAAGTCAGCATAGCCGCAGAAAGTGCCCCCTCCTCACGCTGTACAACGTAACTGAACGAACAGGCCGGTGACCGACCATTGGGGGTTGTATTTATTAGCTATATCGTTAACCAACTAGAATATTTCCACTGACATTCAGACATGTTCTTCGCAAACACAACAGCTAACATTTTTATGGCACCAATAATCACTAAACACTGACTTTATCAAATTTAACACTGTAAACGGAAATATATTTTAAAACGTTTTAAACGTTGCCGTACATGCCGATAATAAGGGGTTCCACTCTGTCAGACAGTAAGAGTGCCGTGCTAGTGTTGTTCTATAGCCGTGTGACTAACCCGACCCGACTTCCTACATAGCCCACTATCTTTTAATTGAACTCGTATTTTCAAAAAGTGTGCTATGTACAACGCGAACCAGTATGTGTCAGTATACAGCAATTTGTCACCAGAGGCTTTTCTAAATACTCTCACTGACGGGGAGAGAACAGGAGGTGGCGCCGTCTTTCCTCTGTTGGTCTCAAGGTGACCTCGGCAGACTGGGTCTTGGTGTCATGGAAGATGGATGCTAATCATCGTCCTTCATGTTAAGCTCTAAAACGGACCTCCTGACTCTGGCCTGCTCATCTGAATCACGGTGACATCAAAGCCCTAGCCCTGTCTCAGGTTTTCTTTCTGTGATTTGTTGAATCCTGTCCTCTAGGCTCTTCCTCAACCGTATTGCATGAAAAGGTCTAAGGTCCACTTCTGTTTTGTGCTTGTGTGTACAATATGCATAACTTCTCAACGGGACAAATTTCACCATTACAAACGTGCTGTAATGTTAACATTGAGTAAGTGGTTTTGTAATTCTGTACTGAGTACTAAATGAGCTGGCTGCCTGAAATTCACTATACACTGACGGGAAATGTTTGCTACTCCACGGTGGAGACAAATATGTTAATTAGCATATTTTCCAGGGGGCCTTTTCAATTTGAGTGAATTGAAGACTTTTACTACCCATGACTGTATTTGCTACAGAGAGATGATTGGCTGTTTTAATCCAAGGCCTGTGTCTTTCACCAAGTGAGCTCCAGAGGTCACGTTAACAGTCAAATGAAACTCTGCGACTACACATCACATACACCACAAAGCCTTACTGTAATGGCCTAGTTTTACTTTAACAAAGAGGTTTAAGGAAACCTCCGGATTAATAGTCACGTTATGTCTCCACGTCACAGAGTGATGTGCAGTTCCCACTGGAATCCAGCTAGACTTAGGATATCCAACAAATGGATGGTGTATTTAACCGCATCCTGAAATTGATAATGGAGACTACCTAAACCACTTAAACTGCAACAGCCATTTTAGTAATGGGTGAACTAACTACATTAGTTTACAAAAATGCATGTTACGTATCTTACTTTAGAATAGTCAAACGACTAATGTATAGCCGAGAGCAAATACATTAAAACCATCCCCAAAACATCTTCTGTGTTCGAGCATGGAGTATTTTATGATGGATGTGGTTTTTGTGGGTCTGTTTTATTCTCCGAGTGTTAGTAGGTTCTTTACACATACCGAATCCACACTGGAGCTTTTACAGTTTTTACTTGTCCAGCTGCCTTACAGGTGTATTTACAAATACATTTTCCCAAAAGTTATTGAAAAATAATCGACATACTAGATTGTTCTGTAGCTTTAATAGGAATCCCTCTCTTGAACAAATGCCAGATTTTCAAACATACAGTCTTCTGTCATAACGGTCGATTAATTGGGGTGGTTGGATAAGAAATGCATGGGGTAGTTTGGAAGAAACGTATGCCCTCCAAATCATCCACTGGATTTACTGACAAGCCCGGGTTAAAAAATAAATGCTCTTTTGTAATACTAGTCTCATGTGAATTCTGGAAATATAAACTTTTTTCTTTCTGATGGGCTAATCAGGGACATTTTATGGAGGACGTCACCAAACACCAGGACTGTCAACTGAATAGACGTCTAGAGAAGGCTACACTGAGGAGGGACTGGCCAAGTTGCAGAGCACACTGCTGTGTGAAGCGAAGAAAAGGTCAAGTTTGATAGGTGCTGCTCTCAGTTTGAACAAAAAAATCGTAACTGATTAAAAAAATGAATGTGTGAAAGTTAGGTGAAGGCTTTTTTATAACGTATATTTTCTTTCAATGGATTGAACATTGGTAAATGAGTCAGTGAAAGGGAGTCACTGCCAATTGAAACTGAAATATTTAAATTATGAAGTAGGCTGGTATGACAATATGACAGTATGTTCATTGTCAGACCAGTGACAAGAATGAGGTAAGTAGTGGAAAAAGCGGACCTGTTCTTTCTACCCGTATGAATTTCTGTGGCTCTCGATGCTCATGTGAGTCTTTTTCATGGGCCACCCTTCAGGGCTCATTTCACTCGAAAGAGATGATTGAAGGCTCTTGGTTACAGTTGTTACACTTTGTTACAATTGAAGACTCATGGTTTCACAGGATCATTTTAAAATGTAACATTTTTAATGTCAAGACCAATATATACTGTTAAGTCAGATTGGGGCATGTTCAAATGTGCAACATTAGGTCCAGCTTAATTCTCAAGGGTAATTGAAGTGGAGGAAATGGCAGGTACATTACTGTTATCAGCAAAGAACCTGTCCCTGGGTTACACCTAAGGGACCCCACAGCTTTTCCCAGGTCCAATATCCTCTAAAACCTGAGGCCTCTAAGGGAATAACACCTGTGTTTAAAGTGTTGTGTTTTGTCTTCTGCTATCTGTGATCATCTTGATGTGTCTGTTCAATGTGTTTTTTTTCTGTTTATTTTTAATCATTGTACCTAAACTGTATGTATGCGCAGGGCCCAGCTGTAATAGAGACCTTGGTCTCAGTCTGTGTTCCTTGTTGAAATAAAGGTATAATAATAAAATCACTAGGCTTTGTCAAGCAAAGTGTTGGTGTGTCTTGGTGCTGATCCCTTTGATGTTGTCCTCCCACCAGAGGTTGTGGGAGATTATGGACCCAGGAGTTTGTATGATTTAGCCGAAATAACACCTGAGCCCTCAGTCTCAAGGGGAGGATGTGGGGACCGTTTTCCTGAAGTCCACCACCACCTCCTCTGTTTTATCTGTGAGGTTGTTTTCCTGAAAGTCCTCCACCGCCTCCTCTGTTTTATCTGTGAGGTTGTTTGGCTGCCAGCCGGTCATCCTCCCCGGTGCACATGGTCTCCTTCAGTGGTGCGACGGACCAGAGTGATGTTCTCCTCCAATTTAGAGATGCAGTCTGTGATTTTTGGCCACTGGTGGTAAAAGTGGCGCAGTCGAGCTAAAAAACAGTCTGCGTAAATTGTACGCTATGTAACGTATGTGCCGATTTGTGTCCTGTGTCATCAAAAGTACATGCTTCCGATCTCGGAATTTCGTGGCTAAAGTGACGAATGTGACAATGTTACTGCTTATATTATAACTTTAATGTACATACACACAACAGCTCAAAATGGGAGGTTTAAACAAGTCTGAGACTAGGAGATGCAGTCAGTGATGACGGACATGATGCAACACATGAAGATGGGCAGGTCACATCTCTAACTCAGTCTCCTTCACCTCTGGAGCGCCACATGTGTGGGATACAGACTTAGGGATGTGATCGCCCATCTTCAGGTCATGCTTCCTTTTGGTCACCAAGTAAACCAGGAAGTCAGTGAACCACAGACAGATGGAGCTGGGAGCCTTGACTTTTGCTCATGCGATGATGGTGTAGTACCCAGATCTAAAGGCCACGAACAGCGTCGTTGCCTATGACTCTGTGGGGAAACTATAATGGGCCAAGATGGGCGTCAGTTTACAAATGGAAACTGGAACAATTATAGTTTTTGGAAACTGGAACGATGATGGAAAATTTGACACAGCCAGGAACACTGGTGTAATGGCAGGCCAAATTATGTCTGCAAAAAACTGGGAAGAGCTGCTCAGCTCAGTGTTTAAGACAGTGAGGCTGGCTGCCTACTTGCCGCTCTGTTTCGGCTAATCTTTGCTGAGAGAACTAGGACCTTCCCAGGATTTTTAGTTTTTGTACATCTGTCAACCCACCCTCAACAGATGCCATTATGGCAAAAATAACAAGGCACTGAAATCTTTATATCAGACTGAGAGGATAGCTTGGATTACAATCACTCGATCAATTTACTCCAGGCCTCGTCTTATAAAATTTGATGTGAAAATCCTACACTATTTACACATATGACACTATTTGAGCAGCACAACATCTTCCCAGGTATCTCTCTTTTATGTGACAAAACTGTAGAAGGCCCACTGCTCCAATGCTTTTGACCTGTGCTTTAACCTGAATGGTTTCTGGCCGGGGATTGTTGGAGCATCTATGGGACTCAATTCAAACCAGAACTGCTGGGATTGTCCTGGTAGTTTCAGAGGTTCTGAACAGTTTACTCAAGCTCCAACAACAACTAATTTCTTACAGTCTTTCAGGAAGAAGTGAGGTTCCTCAATCGTCAATATTAAATGTTCTTTTGAGGACCTGAATAATTTCTCCAGAATAGGTGCAATAGCTGTGTGCAGATGTGCAAAGCTGGCAGAGACTAATCCAAATAGACTCACATATGTAATAGCTGCCAAAGGTGCATCTACCAAATGTTGACTAAAGAGGGGAAATATGTATACAATCCATTATTTATATTTTATTTGTATTTGTAATCGATTCAGCAAAATTTGTAGATTTGTGCTATTTGGAGCAGTCTCAATAGGCCTTTTCACACTTCATTGTTCTTAGCCCTGGGCTAAAATCGCCAACTGTCAAAAGGTTTGACAGTTATGGCTTATAAAATGCAGTCAGCAGAAAATATATTTTTTGATGTACCAATGCCATGACATTGAGTCTATTATTTGACATATAAAGCAATTATTGACACATCCAACCAAGCCTTTCAATTTGAGATACGATACTTGCTGCAAAATGGAGTCTTCATTTGGGCTATGAAATAATAGATAATATATTCTGGTTATTTCCTTCATGGCTAATTTCTGGAGTCAAGTCAGAGCGATGGCTGCCAACCCATAATATCAGGCTGGAATTAGATGTAGAAGTCAATAAGAAAAGCTGTGCGCTTGGATAAATTGTTTATTTTGGCGGCAGTGTGTGCAGATATTAGTTTTTCGAGACAATTTGACACCACACATTCAAACAGAGGGATGTATTCATTTGCTGTAATACAGGGCTCAGTGGAAAATGACCTAGGGTCTCAGCAACGATTTGTCTGTATAAAGGCAAAAATTTAAAAAATACATTTTTTTATATATACATTTCGTTTTCTTTTTGTTTTTTTATTTTATCTGCAAAGATGTAGTGTTGGACCCAATGAGTAAAACGCTTTGCGGAGATGTGTTGGTCCCAAGAACGGAAAAAAGCTGTGAAGCTGAATAGGTCTGTTAAACGCACCAGGTTTTGGAGCAGCAGTGATCCGCCGCTGATATTCTGCACGTACTCAACTACGCGTCAGTTTCCGCATCGTTACGTCACTCCCTGGCACACTTCTGTCGCATCAATCATTCAATAATGTTACGCCTGTACAGTGATGCTGCGTGGTTTTAGTGCATGCTATCGCATAAGTATGAATGGCGGGAGGGGAGAGAATTTGAGTATATAAACCCACCGAATCAATTGGGATATATAACAACACCGAATCCTTTTTTTCTGGACCTGGTCGTGATACCGCTGGTGAACGTGCAATCTGCCTCGCACTCCTGCCTGGTGAGTCAGTCCCAGCCAATAAGATCGCGAGCAAGAACCCCCTGTTCTCTACTCTGCCTTCTACGTCAGGTTACTCTCTTCCGGACTCTGCCTCTGCCCATTTATCAGTACCGGGAACCGTCACGAGCGCCTCCTTAGTCGACCGACCAAGAGAAAGCACACTACTCCTGCACGCGGTTAGGCCAGAAAATAAGGTAAGGTTCATCATTGCCATTTTCCGGCATTCGTTCACTGAGAACCAATAGCATAGCTTATAGTTGTACATCTAAAATAACATCTGCAAAGGTTAGACTATCAGTCTAATGTATGACATTGTAGGTCACATGTGTTCATTATGATCGAACATGCTTATTGAGCTCTGGGCTTTTAATTAGTAGTTTTTACCGCTTTCAAGCTTTTAGTTTTCGGGAATGCAATTCATGACAGGATGGTCCCTAGTTATGGCGTGCTACGTCTATTTTTACCCCCCCCCCGGTCTGCTGGCGAGATGTCACTCCATATAGAAACGGCTGTGAATCCAATAGGAGAAAAGGGCGTCAAGTTGCATCTACGTTTCTCCTCAGAGGTGTTTCCTGTATAAGGGAAATAAATGGCCTCAGTTCTTAACAGTTTTTAGTCGATAAAACCAGTTCGAAGACATGTTTACGCAACTAGTTATCTTTGCGTACAGTTCAACATTTTTGGCAGTGTGACTGGCTACCAGTTGCTGGTTGGCAGGTTGTGCTAGAGGTGGAGTGTGTTCAGGATCTTAATGCAGTCTGTGGTTCCAACTCTGTTCATGGAAGTTGAGAAACCAACTAATTTCCTATGTTGCATAATCAAAAATGTAACTGCATCTAGACCCATTGCTGGTTTACTGTAAATTTAAATGTAACCCAATGGTTACATTTCTGTTCACCAGGGGTTAACTGTACATTTGGTGAAACCGAGCAAGAGGCTTCTCATCAAACCCACAAAGATACTGAACGGAGGTTGTGCCAAGCAGGTCGATGGAATCCAATGTCAAGCTTTTCATTATTTATTTAATAGAAAGGAAGCCATTTTATAGTAGCAGATTTAACTCTCTGTCTCCCCCTGCCTCCTTTGACCAGAGAGAACAAGCATGTTAAGGATTATGCCAGATCTTTTCATTTTTAAATGTTGATTGACCTACAGTGGGATGTTTAATAGCACCATGCTGTAATTACAACTTAACAATACTACAGGTTAAAAAGTGTAAAGTTAGTAACAGATATAGATTTCTCTCTGGCTGTCTGGCTGTCTGTCTCTCTGGCTGTCTGTCTCTCTGGCTGTCTGTCTCTCTGGCTGTCTGTCTCTCTGGCTGTCTGTCTCTCTGTGAATTGTGGTCCTCTCTGCTTCCTCTACTTTCTAGCCAGTGGCAAGTTTCCACACTGGACATTTAAGGCCAGACATTTTCCATTTGTCCAGTGCAACTTGGTTGGCGGAATGTCTGTTTGGCTTAAGTGGCTTTGGCCAGAACATGGGCGTTCATTCATGCATTTAAAACAGCGGGCTTGGGCAAGCACGTCAGGGCAAATCAAATTAAGGTATTGAGATAAAATCAATACACTCTTCCATATTGGGGGGGGGGGCAGTCTGGGTCAGTCAGGGCCTTGGCCAGCTGACCGGTGAGCTGTCCCTCTTTTATTTGTGCGCTACATTCAATATGACGCCCATGTGGGAATAAAGAGCCTCTGTGTGGTCTAAATGATCTCTGCACGCTTTAGACCAGAAATGTGAAGTGGGCAGCTAAATGTCACAGTAAGTGTGTGAGGCAAATTAACCGGTGGTGAAATTCAAGCAACCCCGGCAGCCCTGGTATAATATGCGTTTTAGATCTAAGTCAGAACGATATGGGTTAGCGGTAGAACAATAAGGTTAGCGGTGCCCAGGTGAGTGCCACCTGGGCACATGTTGGGGCTGCACCAAAGTTTTTGGCAAGAGCTGTCTCATTTCCTGTTTCTGGAGTGTGAGAGACAGGATGTTAGGAGTTGGTACCACAGAGCAGGAGAAGACAACATCTATCCAGTAGGGCTAACCATTTTTATGCCGACTTGTTCATTTCACTCCCCTGGTGTCCCAGGTCTGAATTAGTCCTTGATCAGAATTGGATGAAAGATGTTTCGCCCCTCCATGACCGGTGTTCCCCACTCCTGTTGTAGAAGGAGGTTCTCTTATGAAACTCACTTGAATGCGTAGTGTGGTTGCATTTCACCCTGGACTACAGTTTTATTTCACAAATTCACATCCCTGGTAATTGACCCTGGTAATCTGGGGAATCCCACACCTAGTCTGAGGGCCAGGTGGAAGTATTGTCAGTTCGCTCACGCCTGTCGAACCCTGTCAGATCTCCACAAGGCGTCGGGACTCTGGGTCGATTTGGGATTGGGCCACCGTGCTGCAGAATCGATGCCCGGTAGCCCCGCCCGCCCACATTTATCCAGGCCACGCCCTTGCCTTTGTCAGTTGGACTCTCCACAGCACTTGGCAGTGTGATCTCCGGAGATCTCCTAGCACGTTCAAGCCTTCAGAAGGCACCACACGCTTTGATTTTAAGGTTGTTTTATGTCTGTTTTTTTTGGTGGTGTTATTTCTTCTAGATTATTTCAGATATTGTTGACTCCCTGTCCTGACTGATTGAGCAGGGCTTCAAGAGCTACTTGATAACTTCTCTTTTATCCTCTTTCATACATCTCTCCCTCTACATACTATTTCTGTCCTCTCTCTGTCCCCTGTTTTCACGTGGCTCTTTTCTCCTCTCTACTGTATAGGTCCAGAATCATGTCCATCCTGAAGATTCACGCTCGTGAAATTTTTGACTCCCGTGGGAACCCCACCGTGGAGGTCGATCTGTACACCAAGAAGGGTAAGAGATCGTGCTAGAGCAGAACTGTCACTGTGCCATAGAAATATAATGAAAAGAATGTGTATCCTTGTTCATTGAAATAACAGTCGGTGAACTGGTGACCTGTCAAATGCCCCACTCTATTTTTTATGTTATGGTCAGAAAAAGTTTTTCTCGCTAGCTTTAACATTCCAGACGCTGTGTTGATCTGAAATTGAGACTTGGACATTATTTATGCAATATAAGCCCAGCATTGTCCAGACACTGTTCTCAGTCGTATGCCAGTATTTTAAAAAAAAAATTTTTTTATACATATAATAAATGTTTTAGTAATGCATGTTATCTACAACTGTATAGCGAACTGTGTGTTAGAAGTAGAGCTTGCAGGTATATATTTCTGGATGAATCATACTTTTTATTCACTTGATGGGTTAATGAATACATGACAGAATTTGTCAGACGAGTCTTCCCCGGCTGGTGCAGGTCTGAGTCTGAAAGTGCCGAGTCACGGAGATTCCATTTGCTGGGATGAAAATGTTGTTACCGTGGCAACCCCTTAAACGTTCCTCTTTCTCGTCTCTCCACGAATCATTGCGGCATCTAAATCTATTGCGAGACGCATAACCATATAAGAAATACATCAAATCATTTAAGTGAGAACGTTCAAAAGTTAAGCTGCATGATTATGTAAGATTGTCATTGACTGACTTCTCTGCCACTTCGCAGTTTATTGGAATACAATGGACTCAGATCGCGAGGTTCCAGATGACAGTTTGATTGCAGTCAGGGACAAATAGGCTCATTGCTAGACAGACAGTCACCAAGCCCAAATGGTGTCAATAAAAAGTTTTTTCTTCCTCAGCATGGCTGTTCCCCGTGTCCCCGTCAATGAAAATACTTTAGCCATCCCTTTAGGGGCACTTGTGCAGACAACAGTGCAAATATAAAAAAATGTGTCAAATAACAGGGCAAACACTATAACGTCAATACTGTTCACCTCTGGGCTGCTTGGTCTCCAACTAGCAGAGCTCGTCTGCCTCCCGGGTTCAGTTAACCTATAGCCTGCAGTCGACCCGGAGGCCAATCAGATCACATGGTGTTGGGGGAGTGAAAATAGCCCCTGTCTGTAAGCAGACACGGCCTGGACGGCTCGGTGGTGCTACTGTAACTGTTACTACTGGGAAACACTGGGTCGACCCGCGTACAGTGGACTAGATGGGACTGAGTTCAATGCGACGGTAATTCGGTACTTAGAGGTCCGAGTGATTCCGTACAAACTGACACTGTTAACTTCATTTTAAGTATGAAGTCATGTTCTCGGTCATGCTGGCCTTTTGTAACATTTCGAATATCTGTGTTGATCAACTCCATACAGATTTTTCAGATGATTAAACCCACCAACCTATTTCTGAGCCTGAATGAACTCTGAGTACGTGTGACTGTGGATTTTCTTTGTCTTTCTGCTCTGTGGGCTCAAACAAAGCAGTTAGTTCAACTAAATTAATGAATGAACATCCAGAATGTTAATGAAGCAATCTGAATGACCCGACCGATGGAGGTGAGGGAAGTGGGAGTACAAGAATAGAGTACATGTAGGGCGTATAAAATTCACAAATTGGGAGTGTTGAATTCAACCCCAAACAGAAAAAACATTTCCTGAGTGTTTTGCTCTCTTTTTGCAGCTTGTGTGAAGGTTGCTTGGGGCTCTGTGATATCCGTAAACAGCGGCTTTACAGATTCTGGTTCAGGATGATTGGAATCCCAACATATTATCTCCCTTTAACCAAGCCCCAGCCTGTTATGGCATTGGGCCCAAATAGCATTCTGTCCACTTGGTAGTGCGCTACTTTCGATCATTGCTCAAGATAGAAGTAGTGTACTTGACAGGCCATTGGGTGCCATTTGGAATGCCCAATGTCATTGTCTGCCATCTAAAAAGAGGATTGTTTGAGCTCGCAGGAACCAGTCACCCCAATCTAACAGATATTTATTACATAACGGACTTAAATTACATTTTGTACCAGATGGGTGTGTGGTTTTAGCTGTCATGTCTATTTTTAGACCCAGTAGTCATCCGACGGGATGAAAGTGACTGTCAGATCCACTGATGTTTTTTTTGTTTTTTTTAACCAGAAAATAACAAATGTTCTGTTTTATTAAGATGAAAATTGACCCTGAAAATAAAGTGTAACCATAACATATCGCACCGCATATTTCTTAGGGTAAATTCTGACTGATTTTATCCAAAGTGCAAATTCTTACTATCAATATTGTAATTGAGGTTTGAACTTGAATACCAGTGCCACCAATAAGCCTCTATAAATCTGATTCTGTTTATTCAGATTGAGTAAAGCAGGCATCCTGTAGTTGATTTCCTGAAGCAGATGATTTGGTGAGCTTGGCCTACATTTGCCTGTCTGGTTAAGCCCTAAATCCTGCCTGATCGCAGGAACCCTGTCAGTGGTTTTGCCAGTTTTTGTTTTCACATCAAACGGCAGCTGCAATTAAATTCGCGCATCCGTTCTTTTTTTCGTGTGGTTGAATCCAAAATGGCCGACTTTGGTATGTTCTAGTGGCTGTTGCACTGCATCGTGCTCTCGTGTCGTCGCGTCAAGGAGGCTGCTGCGTTGCACATGCTCAGTGGAGAGCTTCTGTCCCACCCCTTGGAGTTCGCTTGTGTGACTGTCATCCTCTCCTCCCCTGGGAGCTGCCTTTCATTACGTTATGACTGAGGGGAATGCTACTTGCACATTGGATGACTTATTTCCTGTTGCTTTTATTCTGTGCGCACGGAATGGGATTAATAGTTAGTTACAATTGTTATGTTAAGACGTCTCCATTCCTTCCATGGATGAGTGTAGTTTTTTCTACTATTTTGTTAATAAAATAATAAATAAATAAATGTAAGCAGATTGGATTCTGTAGTGTCAGGACATGAAAATGTCTGTATATAAAATCGCTTTGAGCATCTAATTATAATCAAATGGCCTTGATTGATTTATTGATTGATTGTTCCTTCCTCAGGTCTGTTCAGGGCTGCGGTCCCTAGCGGTGCCTCCACTGGAATCTATGAAGCTCTGGAGCTGCGTGACAATGACAAGACACGCTACCTGGGCAAAGGTATGACTTCCTGATCCTACTGGACTAGTCAGTTGGACCTCCTGTTCTGATTGGCCTAGCTAGTTAGACCTCCTGCAATGATTGGACTAGCTAGTTAAACTTCCTGTTAGTAGTTTAGCAGAGAACTGTGTAATTTAATGGGGAAATTGGCAACATAGTTTTTCAGCATGTAATATTGACTTCATGTTCGATTTCAAACATCCCTGGCCATAGTACAAAGCTCCCTCTTCATTTTTCTTTCCATCCTCCCTCACCCTTCTTTTCTCTGATACTTCATCCTTCTCTCCTCCTCTGTCAGGGGTGAAAAGGGCTGTTAAACATATTAATGAGTTCTTGGCTCCAGCTTTGTGTAACCAGGTAAATGTGCAGTGTGGAGTTAGAAATAACCCTGATCACCTGGTTCTGATGTTGACTAAAGCATGACTCTGTAGTGGGTTGGTTTTGACAGCTAACTAATCTCCGTAGCAGGCATTCACAGACGATCACGTTTTCTTGGAAATCATCATTAACACAGCAGCCGACATAATGGCCACCCAAGTCGTTCTGTGATGGGAGGAATGTGGCAGCCATATTGTTTCTCTGCTGATGACCGATTACAGCTGACCTGAGTCTGACTCTGTGATGGTCTGGTAATGCCTGCTGCTCTTGCATGGTCTTTTTCCCCTTTGGGTCATGATGCTCTGCTTGTCCTTCTGCAGGTGTCTCAAAGGCCGTTGGTCATATCAATAACACTATTGCACCTGCACTTGTTCGGCAGGTAGGACCATTTACTGTTTGACTAACATCGACAGTGTTGTGCTGGTGTCCAATCAGTATTGCAGAGTGCAGTGGTTCTCAAACTAGGTCCTGCGGACCACTAGGTACGGCAGGGGGGGTTTGCATCTTGATCTAAATGGTTGTCCACATGTTTGTTTTTTTGATGCATTATTTCATACAACAACAGAACATTTAGTTATCCGTGGAATACATTTAGAAAGTGCTAATCAAATCGACACTGAGAAATGTCTCTCCGCAGCACGCCACCATCATTGTAGTTTAAGCTTTAAAATGCTCGCCAAAAATACGGTGCCCAGAAAATCTGGCAAAAAACATGGTTCCCCGGTGAAAATGTTTTTACACTCTGAATTTCTCTGAAATTCTGATTAAATTCTGATTAATTTGCTACGGGAGTCTTCCGGTCCAAAACGTTTGAGAACCACTTGCCTAATTTATGACTTACCAGACACCTGGTGGGGTACTTTTCCATGTATTACAGTTAGGAGGGTAAAATGACACGCACTGGTATCGCTTAAAGGCCACATTTACACCGCAGCCCAATTCAGATCTTTTGCCCTATTGTTGACAAAATAGTATCAAATACAAAACATATGTATTAGTGGCAAAACATGAGAATTGATTTTGCAGTGGCAAGGTTAACAAGCAGCCAAAGTTCACTAGCAGTGTTGTTGATCCCATGGAGTTTGCCGGATACAGGATATTGTCTGGCTTTTGTCTTTTGCAGTCATCTAAGTTGTCGCAAGGACCATTATAGGAATGAAACACTGTCATTAATGCCTATTTCCTCACATTGATCCATAGTTCTTTAAGCTTAAGCCGTAGCGCCGTGTGCAGTGAATGAACCTCAGTGTCCGTGTTTTATGCTAACCTGTTTGTACTTTGGACCAACCCTGCGACTGCTTGTGGTCAGTTTTTCTCCTCTCTAATGACTGTTGTCCCCGCGTCCGTCTGTCGGTTGTGTTGTTCAGAATGTCAGTGTCTTGGAGCAAGAGAAGGTCGACAAGTTGATGCTGGACATGGACGCCACAGAGAACAAGTGTAAGTTGGCTAAGTCTTTACCCAGCAGGACAACTTCAAAGCTTTAGGATCCTATAATTATTTTTAAACATTGCTTCAGTCTATTTATCACTAAATATTCACCAGGCGGGTTCAAAGGTTATGTTGACATAAGTTGACATTGACCTATGTCAAGTTTATTCGGGTATGGGCTCTTACAACCTGGAACCCAGAACCAGAAACTAATGTGACTGCTTTGTGTGTAAACATGTCAGAAACACTCTTGTCCTCTCACATAGCTGTATTTGGAGCCAAGGGTTAGGGTAAACACTCTGAGCTGGTCTATTTCCACTGGCCACTTGGTTTATTTCATTTTTTTGCTCCGCCCTTCAGCTAAGTTTGGCGCCAACGCTATCCTGGGTGTTTCCCTGGCTGTGTGCAAGGCTGGTGCCGCAGAGAAAGGCGTCCCCCTGTACCGTCACATCGCTGACCTCGCCGGAAACCCCGACGTCATCCTCCCCGTCCCTGTAAGTAGACGTCGGGTGTTTTGTATGTTCTGCCTCCTGTGTATATCAGAGCTACTTGTATTACCATACGCAATACACATTGTTCTTTATCCAGTCATCCTACCAAAGACGGCCGTTATGGTAAAAAGGGGGAATAAATTGGCTGAATAGGCGCGATAGCGATGGCTGACACGGTAGATTTGTAACAATAAAGTGTTCAATAGCTGCTCTTACTGTTTTCATATTTGTAGCTGTCAATTGCCCCAATTAACATTTTCCATATAATTAAATGTATTTTAAAACGTCACATTTCTCTAGTATCGGCTAGCTATTGTAATATTTGTGTCAGCACAGTGCCTGCGATAAGCTTTCAGTGCGGATGGTGGTGGTAATTTCTGTTTATGGAACCAGCACCCTCAAACTGTAAATAAGAACCCTCTCGCCCGTCCACAGGCCTTCAACGTGATCAACGGTGGTTCCCACGCTGGGAACAAGCTGGCCATGCAGGAGTTCATGATCCTCCCCGTCGGGGCCCAGACCTTCAAGGAGGCCATGCGCATCGGAGCCGAGGTCTACCACAACCTGAAGAATGTCATCAAGAAGAAGTATGGCCAGGACGCCACCAACGTCGGGGATGAGGGAGGCTTCGCCCCCAACATCCTGGAGAACAAAGAAGGTGGGTGAGCTGGAGGGGGTGGGCGAAATAGAGGGAAGCTTCGCCCCAGAATCCTGGAGAACCGGGATGAGGAAGGATGAGCGTCAGTCTGTTTTTCAGTCAATAAGTAGATCAATCAGACATTCAAAATCTCAGTCAGTTATTCAGTCAGCAGATTAATTTGCAATATCAGTCAATCAAATGGTTACTACTTTAGCATATCAGTCAAACGGATAGGCCGTTAGCATATCAGTCAAACGGATAGGCCGTTAGCATATCAGTCAAACGGATAGGCCGTTAGCATGTCAGTCAAACGGATAGGCCGTTAGCATGTCAGTCAAACGGATAGGCCGTTAGCATGTCAGTCAAACGGATAGGCCGTTAGCATGTCAGTCAAAGGGATAGGCCGTAGGCATGTCAGTCAAAGGGATGTCCGTTAGCATGTCAGTCAAAGGGATGTCCGTTAGCATGTCAGTCAAAGGGATGTCCGTTAGCATATCAATCAAATGGGTAGCCTTTTAGCATATCAGTCAAATGGGTAGCCATTTACAATATCAGTTGTGAAGTATTACACCTGTGAACAAACCGTTTCAAACAAACTATTACATCTATACCCTAGGAAAATTATCTGTACCAAAGGAAAACAGTTGTATCTGTACCCAAGGAACACGTCTAGTTTCTTATTGCATCACTAGCAGTACGGCACCACTTCCCTTTGGTAGGGTAACAATGCTGTGTGTTAAAGAGGTCCGCTGACTTTGATGTTCTTCAAACTCTTCAGGACTCAGACGCCTTCGCACCTTTTTTCCATTCACCCAACTGTCTTTTTCCATTATCTCCTCCATCAGCTCTGGAGCTGCTGAAAGAAGCCATTGCCAATGCCGGCTACACCGACAAGATCGTGATCGGCATGGACGTGGCCGCCTCTGAGTTCTACAAGGATGGGAAGTACGACCTGGACTTCAAATCACCAGACGACCCCAGCCGCTACATCACCCCCGACCAGCTGGGAGACCTCTATAAGAGCTTCGTCAAGGATTACCCAGGTCCGTTACCGAGGTCCGTTACCCAGGTCTGTTACCAAGGATTACCCAGGTCCGTTACCCAGGTCCGTTACCCAGGTCCGTTACCCAGGTCCGTTACCGAGGTCCGTTACCAAGGGTTACCCAGGTCCGTTACCAAGGGTTACCCAGGTCTGTTACCAAGGGTTACCGAGGTCCGTTACCGAGGGTTACCCAAGTCCGTTACCGAGGGTTACCCAGGTCCGTTACCAAGGGTTACCCAGGTCCGTTACCAAGCTCACCTCTGATTCTCGTGACACTGTTGTACCCCTGCCCAGTCAAAATGGTGTTTTCTATTGTACAGATTTTTGTAAACAATGTCAGTTATAGTATTATGGAATAAAGCGGATTCTCCAGACCAGACTATAAGGCTGATCCCCATTAGACTGACCAGACTATAAGGCTGATCCCCATTAGACTGACCATACTGTGCCTGGTTCCTGACACCCAGGAGGAGACTGAGCTAATAACACACTAAAGTTTTATTTATTTTTTAAAGTTTTTTTTAACACACTAAAGTTTTATCGGTTTATACTGTAGCTATGGAGTTTGAAAGACAACCAACAAGCTGTTGAAAGGCCTTGGATCAGATGTGGTCACACAGAGAGCCTGAAGTAAATAAGCTGAACAGTACATGTGGCGTTTTAAAACGTCCATTGTCCTCCCCAGTGGTTTCCATTGAGGACCCCTTCGACCAGGACGACTGGGCGGCGTGGTCCAAGTTCACGGCCGAGACCAGCATCCAGGTGGTGGGGGACGACCTGACGGTCACCAACCCCAAGCGCATCGCCAAGGGCGTGGCTGAGAAGGCCTGCAACTGCCTGCTGCTCAAGGTCAACCAGATCGGCTCCGTCACCGAGTCCCTGCAGGCGTAAGTACTGGACACGGGCCGGCGTTGGTGTGTCGGTCGGGTTACGGCCCCGGGGGGTCGGGGGGGGTGCGGCCGCTGCAACGAGACTAGTTGTCTCCTCAAACGCCGGCTGTTCCTCCCTTCTGCCTCTTCCAGTACGCTTTGAGAAGGAGAGCGGTGACGAGATGTGTGCAATCCACAGTCTCCAGATGGAAGGCAGAAAATGCCCTAGATGCATGCGGTCCTGGGTGATGTGTTCTCAACTACAGGCGTAGTTTCCTAGACTTGTTACAAAGAGCAAAACGATGCCAGCTGTGAAAGGAATGGCTAATGAACCTGCTCACAGTTGACGGTCGCAGAGCTTGTAAATCCCAAGCAGGGAATTTCATTAATTACAAAGACGTACATCGAGCCTCTACTTGTTTGTTGTTTAGCTGCAAGATGGCCCAGACCAACGGCTGGGGGGTGATGGTCAGTCACCGCTCCGGGGAGACCGAGGACACCTTCATCGCCGACCTGGTCGTCGGGCTCTGCACTGGACAGGTACGCCTCACGCCGCTGAGGGGACAATGGTTACTGTTTATGCTGCGCGGTAATCTAGAAACCCGAATGAGCTGAAATGCTTCAAATCTTTGAAGATTCTTGCTCCATTCCTTAGCGGTGCGATTGCGATCCTAGAGGCGAGTGATATTTACTGTTTAGAAATACTAGCTTTATTGACCTCCGGTAACTGATCCCCCTGTTTCCTTCTCCAGATTAAGACTGGGGCCCCATGCAGGTCCGAGCGACTGGCTAAGTACAACCAGCTGCTCAGGTGAGCTGAATTTTGTCTGTTACTAGTAGAAAACGGTGTTACTTCTTAGGGACTGCTAATAAGGGGCCACAAGGGAAAGAAGTGAATTCATACACCTACATACAATTCTTTCCACATTCCACATACAAAAAAATAATTGTAATAGTATATAATGATCCTTATGCTTCCGTTGACATGACAGGTACATTTAGGACCGTCAAAATATACTGGACAAATATCGATGATTGGTGTATTTTATTTCTTCTTCCTTGTGTTGTGGTTCAAGTTTTTTACCTCCAGACAGTCAAATTAACAGACTTCCTTCTGTAGGATTGAGGAGGAGCTTGGAGACAAGGCAGTCTTCGCTGGACAGAACTTCAGGCACCCAATATAAGGAGGTCCAACTGTTCCTTGGGCCTAGGTGTTTTCATCCTGCATAAATACAGTTAAAACAGCCCCGCACACACACATAAAGCCGCGCTAGGTCGAAACACCCTGCTTTGACCAGAAGTAGAAGGATGGAACAGCATTTAAACAAAACCCAAGGTCCAAGTGTGTGGCTCTTTGAGCGCGTTAGGAAACCCTAATCTAACCTGTTCTGCTCTGACCAATAGTGCACCACTAACCACCAGTCTTCTGCTTCTGGCTCCGGAATAGTACTGGTCCCTGTTTGTGTCAGTGTCACATTTATCGTACGAACATAAGATGATAATTTTTTTCGCTACTCGTGAGTGTTAGTGATTCTCCGTTGTCTCCTATGTGTTTATTGTAGTGAAGAGCTACTGTAAGTTTAGCTCTGTGCTGTTACTGAAGAGGACAGACGAGTATGTGCAATGTGTTGTCTCTGAACAGAGTGTTTCTAGTGTTGCTACTGTAAAGCGTCGGCAGAATGACAAGAAATAAACCTTTACATCGGACAGACGTCAGTGTCCCCCGTGTGTTTTCTTGTCACAAGCAAATGTGCCAATTTCTTGCTGCCAATCAATAAATGTGGGTATTGCTGTTGGTTTGATATCATTAGCATTGGTTATTTAGAAACGAGGGACGTCATTGATGTTCCTCAAACTGTTAGCGGTTATTCTCAGAGCCTAATGTTTATAATAGAAACTGGCTGTGAGAGGCAGTAACATGATCACACGATGCCAGGGACTCCAGCTGGGTAAACTGATCCAGCGGAGCAGAAATGTCTCCTCAGAAAGGCTGGTGGGATCCAGAACTGGGTATGAAGTATAGATGGAAGTCATTGTCCAATTGAAAATTCATTATGCTATTGAAAGTAATTTTGAATGCTTTCTGTGTTTGATTTTTAGCTTGGTTGGTACAATGGAACTGTGCCAGAAAGTGTCAACTCTCCTCGATTGAGCATTTGAAATGTTAATTATTAAGTATCAGTAAGAGTTACTCCAGGGTACGAGATCCTGCGGTAAATGAGCTTCATTCTTTCAGGGAGCTTTAGAGGCTTTGCTTCACTCTGTGTTTAACCATCTACAGTTAACTGGGTGAGTAAACCGTGGTAAATATTGCCTGGGTTTGACAAAGATTGTTCTGTTCACTGTTCAAATTGCGCCGGTAGCCGGTTTATAAGAGCAGTCAGGCACCTTGGGGGTTTGTGGTACATGCCCAGTATCCAGTTCCCATGGTTAAGTGCTTCATTCAGCCACTCCTCACCTTAGCTGTGGTGTGTGACCGTGTAACACAGCCCTTGTGCTTCTAGATGATTGCTGTTACTCATTTGGCACACATTTCATTAGAAACTATAAACATTTTAACCAGTGGTTTCTATTCAACTGTATTGTATGCAATTCTGGGAAAATGAACTTGCTACCCACACATGGAAAATGCATGTGTGAAATATATCTGAAATTTATTTTCAAAATGCATAAAGCAAATAACATTTCTCAACATATTTCAGTATGTTTTGTGGAATGCATGAAGAAAATATATTTTAAATGTCTTTAGTTTTCCCTCTGGGTATGCTATCCTGGGATAGTGTGATTGGAGAACTACCGCAATCAACTCGACACGAACTGCCTCCAGTCGCTCAAGTATGCCAAAGCTTAGGGCTCAAACATTGTCAAGGCTGTGGGGCTAATTAGACCCTCCCTCCAGTGGCCCCTTCCAGCGTGTGCGCAACGATGCAGCCTCCACCAGCGAAGTGGAATCCCATCACGCACTGACGGAGATTTGCGGATACTCTGCCTCGAGCTCTGGCACCGCCCTTACAGTACATCGCCAGTGAGTCATACGCAATCTAGTGGGTACTGCTGGGAAGAACTAGTTTCAACTACTGATTCAAATAAAAACAGAACACTAGGGGTCACTCTTTCCACTCGCAATGAGAGGTATGTTTTTGTTAAAGCATACGGGCTACATGGTACAGTGTGTGGTTTCATTTTAAGATGTCACATCAAATTTTACGCGTGACTTGGCACGAAATGTGTATGTTATGTTAATACGTCACAGAATGTTGGTTCATTGTATGCAACCAACAATGTATATAAAAACATGATTGTGTGCAACCTAATACCGACTGAAGGTTATTACGAATCCAGAATGCTGATTGCGCTTATAACCGGTTTACAATGGGATTATGGCATTATGACACCTTGGGTGTTTTGTGGTATATTGGAAACTTACAACGGCTAATTGCTGTATCCAGGCACTCATCGATGCGTCATATCTAAGAACAGCTCTTAGGCATGGTATATGATGTAGTGTCTTATTACAGTATTATAGGGCCAAGTTATACTAGAAAATACATGAGCAGGGTGTGTGTTTTCGTTTCAGGTCAGTGGGCTGACACTTGATTCCCCTAAATCACCGCATCCTGAAACAAAAATCCCCAGGAAAGCAGTGACCACTGAAGACACATACCTTGTCTAATCTCGTCATTGTAGCCCGCATACTCAGCACTGACATGAAAGAGGACGAACCCTGTGGTCAGGTTCTTGGAATTTCCCCTTTTTCTCTACAGTAGGTGGCGGTAATTTACCAGTAGATGTAATACCCATCTCCCCATCCAAAGATGAAGAAGAGGTGTCATGCTTAGTGGTCCTCACTCTGTGCCTCTTTAGCCAACTGAAGAGAAATACACCGACACCGATTATTACTTCTTTATTCCATAATCCATCATTTTATGACAGAATTATCAAACGTGGTCAGTTGCGTTTTTATTAAAAAAGACCCCCCCCCTCAGTGGCTCGTGGCTGGCTAGCTAGATTAGCTGTGTAGTAGCAGCAGCAGCACTTGGCTTGCTAGCTAGCTGCCTGGCTATTGTTTTGTTGTTGTTGCAGTCAAACCTCAAACAAATCACAGATGTTGTAGAACAAGCTCACGAAGGTAAGTGTTGCAGTAGATGTTGCTATCGTGGTTCTACTCCTGCTTTGATGTCCACGAATAAAAGAGGGTATGACGATGGCAAATAAAATAGATAATGCTGTCTTGTTAGCTAATGTAGCTAATTTTATCATTAGCTTTTATCACGAATTAGCTTGATGTACCATTGGAGGGTGTCGTCGTTGTTGTGGTGATGACAACGAAATATTGTTAGCCTAACTAGCATCAATCAATGTTTAGCTTTTTGGTAAGGGATTGTCTCAATCTGACATGATCTGTTTAGCTAGTGTTAATTCAACCACATATAATCTATTTATGATCTAGCTAGATAGCTAACGTTAGCTATCTAACGTTGCAAAATTACATCTACCAGAGAGACCGACTAGCAAGTGCTGCTAGCTATGTAACCATACTGCACCTGCCAGTGCCAGTAGTTAAGTTGGCTGTTATTAGCAAGCTAGCTAGCCAAGCTAACTAACAGCCACTGAAGCTAGGAACTAGAAAAATGATGCTATCTATTTAATAAGCATCTAAACTTGATAGTATATATTTGGAAGGTTTTGTTTGACTACCTTACTGGCCAGGGTTTTATAGTGTATAAATACGCTAAGTTCTACATTTTCGTTAATTAGTTAACTGTTTTGCCTAACTAAGGTAAGTTAATTAGCTGGTTAGCACGCTAACAATGCCCTGATTGTCAGAGATGGCTTGCTAGGTTGTCGCTTTTTCCCTGGAATTATTATTTTACTTGCTAGTTACTGTAACTGTTAATGAAATCTGTGATTTATGGCTTTACATTCACAGTTATGGCCATCATTACCAAACACTACTACCTCAGGGCGAGTTGGTACCTTTGACGTTTTTATTTGTTCCTACAAACAACAAGAGTTAATACATTACAGTTAATGCGTGATTTATTATTTCCTAATGAGCATCACCAGAATAGGCACAACTGTGTTGGGTAGTTTTGATCAGAGTATACATCTTATTAACACTGGATGTCAGTTTCCTATACTGTAACAATGAGTCTTTGCCCCCAAGTGTTGGATCTTTAAACTGTCTTAATCCCAATGTATTGATGTGCCTGCCAATGGCCTTTAGCTCTGTCTGACAGACAGTGTTCCTGAGTACAACACTGATGTGATTGTAAAGCCACTGCTATATGGTTACTGTAAGACTGTTGGAGCTCACCACAAGCATTGAGTAATAATTGGGTAATGTTACTGTCTGGCACCATTATGTTGAGTAACACACACGCACACACACACACGTTGGCATACATATAAGGTTTCCACTGTCTACCGTTGCACAAGGCATTTACTCCGCTTAGCCTAGATGTGTTCTGACAGAATAGGAGTAATCAAATGAGTGTTCTAGGCTGTTTGGAGAGGGGGAACACTTCACGTTCAACCCAAGAGGGTAATTTGGAATTGTTTAAGGACTGATCTGAGAGGGTTGTGGCAGCTGATACATCTGGGAAGGATGTATGAAGGATGTGTGAAGGATGTGTGTGGCGTGCATCTGGAAGACTTTGCCTATAAAGTGTCTGTCAACATGATGGAGGGTAGCTTCCCTCGTGTGCGGCCTGATTCACTGTGCCTGCGCCCCAACCACAGACTGCTCCCCGCGTGTCCGTGCACTACTTTGGAGAGCCGTGGTGGCTGGTGGCGCACTATGCAGGGCCAAGGGTGTCATTTGGGACACGGGCGAGTGTTCACTGTGCTTCTGTGGCACCTCTTTGTTGCTTGATTTGTCAATAGGCAGAGTGAGGGAATTGAGTGTTTTCATGCTGTGTTCGTATTCAGCCGGGCTCTCTCTGCGTGCGTGCATGCGTGCGTGCGTGTGTGTGTTGTTCACCTAGATCCCTCTTCAGAAAACATCCTTGCCTCACATTATTTAGGAAAGTGAAGGAATAGCACAACAGTACACCGTTACGGTCTAGGCTCAGTGGAAGTCTGCAGTCAGTCACTGTGAAAGAGCTAACAGAACATCACCTACTATCCGTGGGGGGTAGCTTTTGAAACTGAAGGATGCATGATATTGCTCGATTGTTTTGTATTTGAATAATCCCCGTACTGTAAATGGTCTTTGCGACCACTGCTGTTCTTAAAAAGGGTTCAGTGAATTGCTTACATTTGGTCTAAGCTTGGCTGTTTTTAAATCGTTGTGTTGGTATGTGTGATTCTGTTGGTTGTGGATCATACGCAGGTGAATGGATGTGAGCCTTCCTAACAGTTCACCTGCCTAAGTATCCTGTATGCTCTCTCTTCTTGTATCACTGGTCGAACTGTTAGTTTCGGGGCACTGCTCTGCACACAAGAAGGCAGGGGTTGGTCTGTCTGACTAACATTGCATATTATTATTTTTTTTTGCGTATCTGGTTTTGAAACCCACTTCATTGTTATCTGCCGGTTGCATTGTTACCTTGTAGGACAATGTTCTTTTGTCCAGACAGAGCATTCATTTCCCATGATCCCTCCAAGAGCTCTTGATGGAATGTTCAAGTGCTGAACATTCATTAAATATAACTATCTGCCAGAGTCAGCCTTTACTGGCGGGCAGCACACAGAATGCTGCTCTGACAACAAGCAAGGCGGGCAGCTCTCTCTCCTCTCCTCTCCTCTCTCTCTTCTCCTCTGTCGTTTTTTTCTCTTTTTGTCTTTCTCTCTCCTCTCATTCTTCTCATCCAAATATGTTTTTCTGTCTGCGGTGCTGCTGCCAACAACCAGAGTAATTGACTGTGGTGTATCTCTTCATGTGTTGTTTTAAGATAGTGGGCCGACATGGGCTGTGATGCCCTGGCGGGAAGGGGGGGTGGGGGTGTGGGGACAGATGGGCTTCCTGCCCCCCCCCGACAGGCCTAAAATGGTGAATACATGTGGTGTAGCCTGTCAGTTTGCCTTCACCTTGCATGACAAGATCTCCATGATCACTGGCTCTTCCTGCCTCATCTCTATTTGATGAAGCACGTTTGTTTGGTTGTACATCCCTGGGCTATCAGACATTCTCAGAGGCACCTCGCTCCCGCGCTAACAACTTGCCGGCGTCTCCTCGTACTCGCCGCTGAGAAAGCTCACTAGCTTTACGTTTTTCCTCTTTGTGGGTTGTTTTACGTTGATTTTTGTTTCACAGTGCTAAATTCCAACCTGTGAATTACTCTCTACTAATGAGTCAGTATGCCCGCCTGTCTCCAGGGGCCAAGGGCGGGGGTCGGGGGTCGGGATAGCTGAGACTGGGCTCCATGTGTTCTCTGGAAGGTTAGTGCGTTCCGCTAACACCTTGTAGGACGCAGCTTCCCCTGTGTAATTATCATCCCCGGGGCGTAGTTCCCCTTGGTTATCCCTCAGAGGGAACGTAAGGCTGAGTCACACAGACCAGAGAGGTTTTCCCTGGCTACTTTTACAAAGCCGGTCTCACATTGTGACGCGTGTTCAGAACCACGCCAGTAACGCCGCATTCAGAATGTAGAACGGACCTGCTTCTAGTGTGTAGAATAAAGAATCACTTCAGCTCTAGTCGTGGCATTTCTGTCTGCACATGCCAGAATGTTGTTGTACAGTTTCGGGGGTACGCCCTCTCCTTCGACTCCTGGACCTGCTGTAATGTACCAACACACACACACAGAGGTTCTTGGTTATCTAATAACTGGGGGTGTATTGTGTTGCACCAGAAGATGTTGTAGCTGCTCTTGCTGGTGTCACTGCCAGCAGAGCGTCTTCCTGTGAGTAAACAGCTTTGTGCTCTGTTAAACACCTCTCCGTCAAGCCTTTGACTCCGTAATAGCCAGTCCTTTCATTACCCGCCAAAGAGGGGGAGAAGTGTTTTTCTTTCAACCGAGGCCCTCGTCTCAAACGTCGCCCTGCTCCCTACGCCGTGCCCTACTTTTTCAACTGGAGCTGAAAACCAGAGGCAGTGGTAGACGGGCACTAGGTAGGGTGTAGGGTGGCATTTAGGACGCATGGCCAGCGGAGCTCTAGATAATGGAGGTCAGATGAAGCCATTATTGACTTATTGGTGCGCGCACGCGCGCACACCCAATGAAACTCACCGATACACCTTATCGTTTCCCCGTTCCAGTTCTGTGTCACATGGCATGATGTCGTCCTGTCGAAAGGTGTGACACGGTGGGAGGGGCGGGTGCCTTGCTCACACCATCTCCTGACATTGTGATAATAATCAATATCTAATCAGTTGAAAATGATTAGAGGCGCTGTGTGCGGTGTGTGTGTATGTGTCTCTTAAATAACACTGTTTTTAATTGATATTAGAGCGAGCGAGGGAGGCTGATCAATATGAAAGATCACAGCAGACAGTAGCGGTCAGTGGGGTCATGCAAACAGTCTGTCCATCTCCATAGGGTTTCAACACTGTGTTTGTTGCCTGGCTACCTAGACTTCCTGGCTCATTGGTTCTCTGATTGGCTGGGGATGATCCAAATGCTGATGACATGGATTTCTACCACACCACTTGTCACCACAAATGACTTCAGTGTTGGCAGATTCAGGCTGAGGCGGTGGGCGAGGTTGAGGCGGTGGGCGAGGTTGAGGCGGTGGGCGATGGAGCAGTGTAATCATTTGCTACTGGTCGTCAGGGTAGCAGGGGGGTGGTGTTTACCTGGCAAGCAGGAAATAAAGGGAAATGGTCCGAAGCCAGGCGAAATGAGGCCTGGGTGAACTACACACAAAACATTCATTTTAGTTCCCGTTGCACAACATTTTGCTCTGATGTTCCCTAACGAATGTGATCCACTATCAAATCGCCGTTATTCCCTCTCAATCTGCAGCCTTAGTGGAATGCCCCCCCCCCCCAGCCAAGCAGGCTGACTTTGAACAGATTGCGGAGTACTGAAGCGTACGCGTCCTTTTAAAAGGATCATGTTGGCTGCCGAGCGCTCTTGCTTGCGTGTAGGATCGTGTTAGGGGTGATGTGTTGGATGTGGTTGTAAAGCAGTGGAGATGGAAGAAGGTGTGAGTGTGTGTGTGTGCGCGAGCGTGCGTGTGTGCGTGCGCGAGCAAGCGAGCGCTGAAGAGCAGGACGTTGACTGACGTTTGAACGGAGGACATGCAAGTGTCTGTGATGTAGGTCATGGTTTCAAACGGCTAATTGGAACAAAACGACCCCAGTGTCAATGTTCGTCGTCTCTTAAAGTCTCTCGCCATAGTCTCTCGCCGTGGTAATCGAGCCTGTGTCCCTGCTGCTGACCACCAATCTGTGTGGGACCCTAAGCAACACACACAGTTGTGTTGCTAAGGGTCAACACACACATCATTTTGTTAAAGGTGCCATTTGTAAGAGTTCCACCGAACCATAGATGTAAACTGCCACCATATAGATAATGCTCACATACTAGTGTCCCAAAAGCGCTTCTTCACTCGGTTGTGGTTGTATCACAGACAGGATAGGCTATAGAACAAGTAATACCAAACGTTGTAGCTAGCTAGTTTTCATCCACTTTGTCACTAAGGCTATCAAGAGTTGAAAAGAGATGTTTTCTGCTTCCCGTTGCATGCCCTGCCCAGACTGACAGGTTTTTTTTCTTCTCTCCATCCAATTCATAGTATTGGCGAGATGGGTCCCAAAGTTCACTTCATCGCAATAGTAAAATTTTTTTTGGTGTATTTAGATTGTTTTCTGTATTGTCATTGCTCAATCCTATTCGGGAGTGATTCAGTGAGGACGCTTTGTGGTCTCTGTCTCCACCTCCTATTCCAGGCACCAACCATACGCATGTTCTGTCTTCCTTGTTCTATAGCCGGGTCTGTATTGGGTCAGGATTGGTCTGTGTGTTCTATTCTGAAGATGTGTATTTTATTTATAGGGTCAAATTGCAGTGCGGTCTATTGTGTGTTTTCGTTTCATTTTCCCGTTTCGTCAAGTAATCTGCTGAGTTCCGGTCAGACTATGAGGCTGGGTAAAAAAAAAAAAAAAAAGATTTTCCGATTATTTCGGATTCTTGTTTGGACGATATGAAATTGATTCTTAAAATCCCGAAATCGATTTTTCTGTTTACTCTTTGGATGTGTTAAATGAATGGAAGGTTAGAGATGAAGAACCAGCCATCGTAACGGACTGTGCTGCTAATATGATACGTGTTATGGCATTGATGGAGTTGCTTCAAGTTGGCTGTTCCGCACACACATTAAATTTACCCTCGCAGGCTGGTCTCAAACGTCCAGCGATCGCACGCTTGCTTGGTCAGGTGAGGCGCATAGAAACCATTTCCCCCCGTAGCACTACGGTGAGCCATGTGCTTAAAGAGAGGCAGAAGTTACTGGACCTGCTTTTACGCAAGCTGCTGATTGACGTGGTGACCCGGTGGAATTGCTGGATCTCCATCCATTGCTGGATCTCCATCCAGCAATTCCACCGGGGTAGTTCGCGAACTATTCATTCCTTTTGAACGCCTTGTTACCGACTCGAGAGTAACGGAGTCATTGAGTGACTCCAATGGTATCATTCAGTCGAACGGTTTGCACAGATTTCTAAAACATCATTGGTTTCATATGCGGTTCTCCAGCTGAGCGCGCCGACTAACGGCTGCTCATGTCTGCCGATAAAAATAGATTGGGCCTGGCAGAATTATAAATACATGTTTATGACTGATAAATGGACGAAGGTATGCAAGAATGACTGCAGATCATCGATTATTGTTTGTGATGATACACACATTTATGTAATAACATAGAGGATTTGTTAAAATACAGCTGTATTATTTTAATTTATTGTAAATGAAAAGCAATTCAATGTAATGTTTTGGGCCTGGTCATCCATGTTGAACATTAATCTTTAGTAATCTACTATGTTAGTTGAGCTAGAGGGCTTCCTGTGTAGTTCATAGTCTTCACCTTGAGAGAATCTCTCTTATAAGTAATATCGTCATTGTAATTATCACTATATCCAAATAATCCAAGTAATTATCACTGAGTAGGAATTGAATCGGGACTTTATGAATTGAAACCACATTGGTAGATCAGTGCCTATACCCAGCTCTGGTAGGCAATATTTCATTATTCTCCCCCTCTATCTCAATTCTCACTCCTCTCTCTCCCTGTTGTTCTCTTATCACTTTAGACATCATGATGTTAGCTTATCACCACGGCCCTCAAGCACTCTGTGTCCTTGTCTGTCCTTGGCCACTGAGGCAAATCTGTAGTATTACTCTATACTGTGAGGGTGTGTCTAGCTCACAGGGAGGTAAACCTATAGTATTACTCTATACTGTGAGGGTGTGTCTAGCTCACAGGGAGGTAAACCTATAGTATTAGTCTGTACTGTGAGGGTGTGTCTAGCTCACTGGGAGGTAAACCTATAGTATTAGTCTGTACTGTGAGGGTGTGTCTAGCTCACTGGGAGGTAAACCTATAGTATTAGTCTGAACTGTGAGGGTGTGTCTAGCTCACTGGGAGGTAAACCTATAGTATTAGTCTGAACTGTGAGGGTGTGTCTAGCTCACTGGGAGGTAAACCTATAGTATTAGTCTGAACTGTGAGGGTGTGTCTAGCTCACAGGTAATATATCAACTCAATGTAATTGTCTAGGACAAAGAACATTAATTTAAAGCTTCTGGAGTTTCCCAGTGAAATGTTAGTTAATGAGAAAATCTGGCAGCTTTTCCGCTTATCCTACAATTTCTGTGTTAGAGACGAGGTTTCAACAGCAATGACAGCTCCGATTTGGTGCCTGGTAGGAATTTACTGGGTGAGATGGACATCATGGCTGCATCCCATATGGTGCCCTACTATTAGTCCCTATATCTCTACGTGGTGCCCTACTATTAGTCCCTATATCTCTACACGGTGCCCTACTATTAGTCCCTATATCTCTACACGGTGCCCTACTATTAGTCCCTATATCTCTACGTGGTGCCCTACTATTAGTCCCTATATCTCTACGTGGTGCCCTACTATTAGTCCCTATATCTCTACACGGTGCCCTACTATTAGTCCCTATATCTCTACACGGTGCCCTACTATTAGTCCCTATATCTCTACACGGTGCCCTACTATTAGTCCCTATATCTCTACGTGGTGCCCTACTATTAGTCCCTATATCTCTACACGGTGCCCTACTATTAGTCCCTGTATCTCTACACGGTGCCCTACTATTAGTCCCTATATCTCTACACGCGTGCGTGCGTGCGTGCGTGCGCGCGTGCTCTCTGTGAACCTACTCTCTTTAGTGGGCCTGGATAGGAAATGAAGTTGGTGTATTGGGTGGGTTTTGGCCGCTGAAGCACTTTCCTTTTTATACATGCTTTCATCTGGGAGAGGTTGCCAAGCAGAGGGAGCGTGGAAGAGACAGACAGAAGGAAAGAGCGAAGGAGAGGCAGAACGATAGATATAGAACAGAGGGCAAGAACGAGGATGAAAAAGAGGATGAGAATGGGAGAGATGTGGAGAGCGAGAGGGAAGAGGAGAGCGAGAGAGAGAAATAGACAGTGAAAAGGAGTGATGTGGAGAGAAACAGATAAGAGGCAGAGAAAGAGCAGGAGAGCGAGAGGGAAGAGGAGAGCGAGAGGGAAGAGGAGAGCGAGAGGGAAGAGGAGAGCGAGAGGGAAGAGGAGAGGGAGTATAACAGTGAAGCACGGCAGTGCTATCTAATGGATCAATTTGTAATATATCTGTTGCCTCAAGCTGTTGTTGTTCTGGAGGCAGCTCTACCCAGTGAAGAGGTGTTGGCACACCACCTCATCTCTCAGCCTAGGAAGGGCTTGTTGTCTCGACTGAGCTGGGCATATCAATACCATATCACTCAGTGAAACGCCGCCAAAGCATCGCAACGTTTGAGCCCGGTCACAGTCCTGTTCACTGGGAGGACAGTTTGTATTATTGTGTAATGTTGAGAGAAAAAACCCTGACGTACTATATAATCAGGAATGTTAGTGAAATATTAATTCAGATGTTAATATATCCCTGGAATGTTAAGATGTAACGCGTCGCCTTTTCAGAAGTCACATAGAATTAAAGCTTGTCAAATGATAGGGTCCAATCAGTGGATTTGAATAGGTCTTAAATAAGAGGACTAGAACTAATGAGGGGAAAAAGCCCTGTTAACACAAATGACAGAAATGTAATTAATTATCCACTATTAATCACATTGGTGCTGATGGTGTTTAGGATATTGGATTAATACAACAGTCAATTTCTTTTCCCTGAATCGTTGTAGTTTCCTGTGTGCATGGCACTAAGCTAAATGTAGTTAGTTCATAGATATAGAAAGGGAATATTATTACTTGGGGTATCACATTCCCAAAGAAGCTCACACCAGTTTTAAAAAAAAAAGTTTTATAAGGCACCCCTGATAATTGCAGTGTGACAAAAGGTCTGACTTCTACAGGAACTGTTAGTTCAAGCAATAGAAAAAAAAAGATTTTACCATGGCTTATTATCAAGGGTGGATAGATTTGGAGGAAGAAAATGGCAATTTGCTTACTGTTATTTAGTTTCTTGTGGCTAAATATGTTATATAGGCTATATAATGAACATGCTACTACATGTGAAAAGGTGTTGGATGGTGGACACTGGTAGGCGCTGGTCCAGGCTGGCGCACACGTCCTTTGATTCCGGCGGACAACCCTCTCTCTGCCCATCTGACGTACATACCAATGTGAACTGAAAACTCATGTCAGTGATTATGTAAAATATTGCATCTTTCCTCCTTTGCTGACTATCTTTCACAGTGCAAAAATGTCCTATAGCGCAGATGCAGCGACTTGCTACTTTAATTAGCACATCACATAGCTACGAACAGTGTGGCGGTTCCATCCAGCCGTTTGATGATGACGGCACTAATTGAACAGTAAGTCGCTCCGGATGAGAGCGTATGATAAAGGACTCAAATGCGAGTCTGTTGCTAGCTCCGTAGCCCCTAAACTCACCAACTGATTTTCTGCATCCACTAGGCTAATGCTCCCCAGTGCAGCCGGACTACAATGGAAATGGCAATGTTTTTGCAACAGTTTGGTCTTTCCTACGCTAAAGGATATAGAAGACGCTGGGGACTGCTCTCTGCTAGCTACCATATGGGTCACGCTAATGACGCTTTACACCAAGCCCTTCTCACTGATCCCACTGGGGACTTGGTTAAGAGCTGTTTAGCCATAATGTCACCAGCAGAACCGAGCTAACTGCGCGCTCAGACACACACACACACACACACACACACACACACACACTCTGTATTGCCCACACCAGCAGCGCTCCCACAAAAAAAACCACACACGCACACAAACCCTTAGCACTAACCGTTCTGCTCATGAAAGAAACATTAGCCAGCCAGATGAGGAGACGGGGTGGCAATGCAGTCTACGTCAACACGGTTATTGATTGTATGAGATTGAAAGCAGCGCCTTTAGCAGTTGGTGGAAGCTGATGTGTTGATCTCCAAGTCTGATCTACTGCAGTTTGACTGGTTGTCTCAGGCCAATGTTAATATCTCAGATAAGCCCAGTCTTTGTTCACTGTGGCTGCAAATGTAATGAATATTTCTCTTTTCTTTTGTTTTCTGTCTTCAGGTGACCCTTCACCTGGGTTTTTCAGGAGTGTGAAATATACAAGTGTGGCCGTTGTCGGCTCTAATTTATACCAGAACATGAGGCTTTGTATTGAGCCGTAATATATTTCCTAGGAATGAATATTATCTCTCACTTGGAAGCCGTATTTAACATGTTCTTTAAATTAAAGAGCCTCGTTTTGATCCCATCTGTTCTCTTCTGTGGGGTGACAGACCGCCTCTCTAAGTGACTCCCCATGAAGGGCCATGTCCACAGGACTCCAGTCAAAAGAAGTGCACTACATGGGGAACATGGTGCCATTTGAGACTCTGCCATACATTCTATCAAGGTTTTAATTAGGGAAGCCGATGTGACATCCGTGATGTTTGCTGTAGCCTCAGGCCAAGGTCTGTAGTAAATGGTTTGAAGTGCTAAGTGTGAATGAGCCTAAACGTGCGCCTGCGCACATTTCTCTATTGCTTCCATGTAATCATTAACAATGGCATAATGAGTATTTTTCCACTGCTCCTCTTACAGTACACAACCATAAATGGGCACATCTAGCGTGTGTAAAGGGCACATCTAGCGGGTGTAAAGGGCACATCTAGCGGGTGTAAAGGGCACATCTAGCGGGTGTAAAGGGCACATCTAACGGGTGTAAACGGTGTAGCTCAGCCAGCACCTTGCTGCCAAACCGAGGCGTTCTGCTGAAAAGAAAAGAGCTTCATTGTGTTCTCGCCAACCATTTTCTTGTTATGATTGAAATTGATGTTTGCGTGGCTGTTAATCAGCAGGAGCTGGTTCTAATAAAGCACCAAGGAAGAAAGAGTGGAGGGAGGTAGGGAAGAGAGAGAGAGAGAGAGAGGGGGGGGGGA
>JACXGI010008702.1:5537-24059 GCA_016801175.1 Esox masquinongy
TGGTATTTGGAACTGTTCATAATTCCCTCCACCCTGACTAAGGCCCTGGTTCCAGCTGAAGAAAAACAGCCCCAAAGCATGATGCTGCCACCACCATGCTTCACTGTGGGTATGGTGTTCTTTGGGTGATGTGCAGTGTTGTTTTTGCGCCAAACATACCTTTTGGAATTATGGCCAAAAAGTTCAACCTTGGTTTCATTAGACCATAACACGTTTTCCCATGTGCTTTTGGGGGACTTGATGTTTGTTTTTGCAAACTTCAGCCGGGCTTGGATGTTTTTCTTTGTAAGAAAAAGCTTCCGTCTTGCCACCCTACCTCATAGCCCATTCATATGAAGAATACGGGAGATTGTTGTCACATGTAGCACACAGCCAGTAACTGCCAGAAATTCCTGCAGTTCCTTTAATGTTGCTGTAGGCCTCTTGGAAGCCTCACTGACCAGTTTTCTTCTCGTCTTTTCATCAATTTTGGAGGGACGCTCAGTTCTTGGTAATGTCTCTGTTGTGCCATATTTTCTCCACTTGATGATGACTGTCTTCACTGTGTTCCATGGTATATCTAATGCTTTGGAAATTCTTTTGTACCCTTCTCATGACTGATATCTTTCAACAATGAGATCCCTCAGATGCTTTGGAAGCTCTCTGCGGACCATGGCTTTTGCTCTGAGATGCAACTTAGAAAATGTCAGGAAAATCCTACTAGAACAGCTGAACTTTGTGATTAATCAGAGTCACTTTAAAAGATGGCAGGTGCGTAATGACTTCTATTTAACATGAGTTTGAATGTGATTGGTTAATTCTGAACACAGCCACATCCCCAGTTATAAGAGGGTGTGCACACTTATGCAACCAGGTTATTGTAAGGTTTTTATTTTTCATTATTCCCCCTCGAAGATTTCAGTTTGTTTTTCGTTTGAGTTGTTCACATTATAGGTCACATTAAAAGTGGAAAAAGTTCTGACATAATTTATCTTTGTCTCATTCTTTTACATCACAAAAACCTGGCATTTTAACAGGAGTGTGTAGACTTTTTATATCCACTGTATTTCATTTGTAAGTTCATTCAAATTCAACCAAGACTCTGATCATTCATCTGGGAGTATCACACATTCATCCATTGATGTCATTCAGTGAGGGGTGATTAGCGTCTGGGTACCATTTGGGTACCAATGCTAAGTGCCGTGAGCTGTTGGTGGGTTAAGTCGGAAAACGGGGTAAAAAAAAACAGGTAAGTAGTCTCTAAATGGTTTTCTGTTAGTAAGTTTAGAATTCTGACAACGGAACAATGTAATATACGCCTACTTAGGAAAATTCATGGTAGCTTTCAAAATGGCAGTTTTATTTTGATTACAAACTCAAACGCCAATTTACGTAGGCATTTGGTGGTCCTAGTGTTAACAATAACTGAGCAGAAAATATTTATCTTAAAGTAAAAATACACTGTAAATGATCATTCATCTTTACACCTTGTGTAATTTATTTTCCTAGCTGTCAACTTTAAATTGCAACCCTGATAAATGAAAAATGTAAATAGGTTTGACAAATGATGACATTTTTTTTGTGGAACTTTCAGACAGGCAATAGTCTGCAGGACCTTCATTGGGTGGCTGTGGTTTACAATTTCACACATTTTCAGTGCCCACTTTTTTTCATGCCAACGCATATCTTGTGAAAAGTATTGTTAATCTCAATCAAAATCTTGTAGTGTGAAAAGGCCCTAAAGTTTGTGTGTGTAGTGTTCTGTCTTATGGCTTGTTCTAGTCATACATTAGTAAGGAACACTCATACGACTGGGAGCTATTCTAGAGGAAGTGTCTGAACCTAATCTGCCGTTGATCATTGACTTGAGTTAATTGAGTGCATCCGCTGTGTGTTTGTGTGTTTGTGTGTGTGTGTTCGTGTGTGTTCGTGTGTGTTCGTGTGTGTTTGTGTTTGTGTTTGTGTGTGTGTGTGTGTGTGTGTGTGTGTGTGTGTGTGTGTGTGTGTGTGTTTGTGTATGCGTGATACAGTGTGTTAGATACTAGATATATATGAGTAATAAACCCAGCAATTTGTCACTGTTTGCTCTTATTACAGTTCGAAGAGTTTTACTTCAGTAACTTCAGGCTTGGATTAGCATTAGCTGCCTCATTATCAGGATCAAGCTCTTGCATTTTTTTCTCTCTCACTCTAGTTTCCTGGCTAAGAGGGGTGTAAAAGAGGACATAGCAACGTTTGAGGCAAGGAACATCAGTCATGAGATCCGCCAGAGCGTGGAGGAGCTGCTTACAAGAAACAAGGCCTCCTTCGATCCTAAGGTGAACTTGTTAGCCTAGCTATTTAGCATAGCTCTTTGAGATTGTTAGATGACTCAACTGGGAGAAATCACATTCTAGCATTTTATTGTCAACTTGAAGGGACTTCCACCTTCATTAGCTGATTCCTCCTGATGATGGCAAACCATGACACCAGTGGGGATAACCCAAAAAATTAAACCAGACAGGTAAAGGCAGAAAAGAGGGTGAATGCTCACCAAAATCTTTCTTGAGTAAGCCTAATGTGTTTCTAAGATCTTAAGCAGGACTAAGAATGCCATTGTTTACCATGAAAAGATTATCTTGTCGTTATCTTATTTCTCTGAAATTGACAACTTCAAATAAAAGATCGCCTCAAGGGTGGTGCAAATTTTGACACACGATTGGAATTCGCCACAAGTCCTGAGGGGTGTGATATGTGGCCAGTATTGCATGGCTTAGGGCTGGTTTTAAGCATGACACCGGAGTGCCCGGTTGAAGCCCTTAGCTTTGGTATATTTGTTGTATATTTCAAATCCCCACGGTGCCCCATTGCTACTATAGCCAATTTCCAACGTAATTAGAATAATAAAAAGTTAGTGAGTATGCGACTGCTGACGGTATCAGAAGGAAAAATTCTGAAGTGCACAGTAACCTCTAATCTGGGCGGGTCCAACCCAGTATCTGAAATCTCATTGGACAGAACTTCACCTTGCAGCAGGACAATGACCCCAAACATACTGCTAAAACAACCAATGAGCTATTCAGGCCAAAACGTGGAATGTTCTTGACTGGCCGAGTCGAACATCCAACTGCTATCTAATTCAGCATGCATATCACTTGCTGAAGACAAGACTGAAGGCAAAAATCCACCAAAACAAACAGGAATTGAATATGTCTGTAGTACATGATGTACTGGATGATACCCAGTACAGGCCTGGTAGAGCATCACCAGGGATGATACCCAGTACAGGCCTGGTAGAGCATCACCAGGGATGATACCCAGCATTCAGTCAAGTCTCTGAGTTGCAAACTTTCTTTAAGATAATGTTAATTAGGCGTTCTTGCCAAAGGCAAATCATGACTCTACAATTCTGTCATAGTCTTATTATTATTATTATTATTATTATTTCTTCCGCTCACTCTTGAGCCCAGCTGAAAAAGCTACCAACACAAAATCAAGTCTCAAATGTCCATGCGGCCACGTCTCGGATATCAGATCGATGAAGTCTACTGACTCCTGGCTAATCCGTCAAAGTTGACAGTCTGCACTTCAACCTCTTAGTCAAATCCAATGTTCTAGAGTACAGAGTCAAAACAACAAAACTGTCCAAATATTTACTGACTGCAGTGTACATGCTGAGATATGATGTCCATAGCCGTACAGCTCATTCTGTGGTCTGTATTACAGTATATGCATATTGTAACTACTATTAGACTAGTGCTATAAGGAGCTATGCACGCTTACAGGGGCATTTAGCTTAGCTTCAGCTATGTGGTCAAATGATAAAACAATAATCCTGCTAGCTCTGACTGGACTGGGTCTGTGGTTCCTGTCGTCAGAATGCTAAACGCGCGAGTGCCGCTGCCGCCCCACTGGCCGCCTGGGTGAAAGCCAACATCCAGTACTCCCATGTCCTGGAGAGGATACAGCCCCTGGAGAGAGAACAGGCTGGACTGCTGGAGTGAGACTGCAGCCGCACGCACACACACACACACACACACACACACACACGTAACCCCAATTATCCTAACCTCTAAGCCTTATTAATGATTCCGTCATCCTTGTGCATAATTTGATCTCTTGGTGTGTGTTGCATGCTCTGTGTGTTGGGTGCTGTGTGTGTGTGTGTTTGTCTTTGCATATGTGTAGTAACTTGAGAAAGACGGAGAGTCGAAAGACTAAACTGGAAGAGCAGCTCAACTCTGTAGGAGAGAAAGTCAACGAGCTGAAAGAGAAGTGAGTATGTTTGCATCTCTCCATCCCTTGACAGTATCTCCGCTACTGTTTCACCGATCAATTCACGGTCCGCTCGTTGTACAGGCAAGTGACGGGAATATATTCTTCTGGTCCTTATCCCCCATCTCAATCTCTCGCTTTCTCTGTCTCCCTTCATTTCCCTCACTCTCTGTCTGTCCATCTGCCTTACTCTCTCTTTCTCGATGTTCGTCACTCTGTCTCTAAATATTTGCATACTAACAGCTATTGAATATCTGCCATTGTGCAGTGTTGTAGAAGTGTGTGAATAGTTACGTATAAGAATGACAAGGAAAAAGAAACAAATACATTAATATGGGTTAGCTTCACAATGTCGTTTGTACTCCACTGTTGCCCTTTCCTTATGACAATGAGTCACAAATCCTGCTGCTGCGATTGGACATCGACTTGATCTCTACTTATTTGTGGGTCTGGGTGATCTGAGGGAAATGTTTGCCTCTAATATGGTGATACATTTAACAGGATATTATTAAGTGCAGCTCTGTTTCCACATCATTTTCTTCTTTCTAGAGACCTGTCTGCCTGTGGCAGCCTCTGTTGATTGAAGGGCCATGCTCAGTGCATCTGTACTTAATGTGGTTTCATTTTGTGTCTGTCACAGTGGTCTAGTGTTCTGCCTCTGTGTATCCTATGTTTAGGGCTCAGATTTTTTTGGATGATTTCTTCCTGTGTGTCAAATAGTTATCTTTTTGCTTTTTTGTAATTTGGTTGGTAGGAAGCTCTTCTCAAGGTTCATCTCTGAGGGCTTTGTTATGAAAGGTTTGACATTTGCTTTTTTTTAACTAGGTGTGACATTTTTTTTTTATTTGCACACTGAGAATACTTTTCAGCATTCTACATGCAGAGCATCGTTTATTCTCCCATTCTACCTCTCTCACTTTCTTTCTGTCTCTCTGTCCTTCTTTCTTTCGCTCTCCCTGCCCGTCTTTACCTTCTATTTCTCTCTTTTTCACTTTCACCTTCTTCTCCTTCTGTCTTTTTCTCTCAATCTTTTTTCCTGTGTATACCATTTTCAATGGCAAGGGTGTTCCCTTAGCTTGTACCCTGTTAAGGTTTCTACCAGATAAAAATGAATAATTGATAATAATAATTTAAAAAAATACCAGAGTACACTCGCTTAAAAATATTTTTAGGTAAATATTATCTTGCGCTGGGAATAAATCTTTGAACCTTCCACTCGGTAAGGCTACAATACACACATTGTTGCTGCCATTGTTCCACGTGGTTGCAATTGCAGTCATTTGCAAATCATCTGAAATACCTTTGAAAACATAGATGGTAGTTTTGTGTGCAATAAAACGTGGCTATACTCATACTTTAGATTATCTTTTGTCCCAAAAAAGCGATTGAAACACTGTAAATAGCCCTGTGTGACCACTTGCCTGCCTGGATGGTGAAATAAACATTCTTTCTGCCATTGCCAAAACATGCCTGCATTTGGCGTGTGTTCATTTGAGGCTCTGCATGCAGGAGGACTGCGTGCAGGAATTCAATTGGGTGCTTTTGCCTTTCGAAAGGAAATCTTGGAGAACTGAGTGAGATCTTATTTTGCAAACAAGATGTTCCTACACCTTCTTGCCAAAAAGTGCAGTGGGTTCAATGAAACGTTCCATTAATTTTAGACATTTTTTTCTTTCTTAGGTAGGCAATTTCAATTTGAAGCCCTGCATGCTTTCTCTCATTCAGTGCCTTATTTAGGTCTCCAGTTGAGCTTATTTTGACCCCCCCCCGTCATTAGGTTCCAGTGTCGTACTACAGAAGCGGCTAAGCTGGAGGCTGAGGTCAGTAAGGCCCAGGAGACCATTCAGGCTGCAGAGCAACTCATAAACCAACTGGACGGAGAACACACGCGCTGGAATGCCCAGGTGTGTGTGTGTGTGTGTGTGTGTGTGTGTGTGTTTAGAGTGTGTGTGATTAGTTGGGATGTATCCTGCTGTCTGAATCCCTGCTGGCTGTTTTCACCCCTCTCCCCAGCATCTGTCGGCTCCTTAATTAAAGCACTCAATCTCCCACTGTCTCCCTCCGAGATGCGCGCACACACACACACACACACACACTGTACCGCTCGGAGCTCTCACCGGCTACCGCTTCACCTGCTAGTCACGTTCGCACGCGCACACACCCCTATCCACGCTCCGACAGTTAGCGTGTGAACTCGCGGGGGTGGTCAGAAAGGGTCTGGGGCTCGTTTACTCTCCGATTGGTGCAGATGTTCTGGCACCACGACACGGACCGAGTCTGTTCTCACTCTTCCCGTGGCTCTTCTAGCCACTGTCAACAACTAAATCGGCCAACCTTAAATGGCCTTCAACTGAGTGTGTGTGTGTGTGTGTGTTTGTCAGGTGGCTGAGATCACTGAGGAGTTGGATACGTTGCCTAAGAGAGCGATGCTAGCAGCGGCCTTCATCACATACTTGTCTTCTGCTCCAGAGGACAGGAGACGGAAAAGCCTGGAGACATGGATGACGGCTTCAGGACTGGAGAGTGAGATAGAGGCTGGCGTACGGGCACAAGCCCTCAGAGTAGCTAAATGAACTCTAGTGGGATTAGCCCTCTGTTCTAAAACCAACCACGGCGGGGGTTTGGCAACTGAAAGTTTACTGTTTGTTCATGGAAGTTTGAGGTTCATGTTTCATTTCATATTGTTGAGTTCCACCGAGTCTTTTTCAAATCATTGATTTGTTGTCCAGGACCTTAAATGATTCACTAAACAGCTAAAGTAGTTTGTGTGGGACTCGATACAGTAGCTCGTCTCAAAAAGTTTCCGTGGGAAGTTGCTTCCTTTTGATTTGGCTATTAAATTTGTTGATTACCCTGTTTTGTGGTAGAGTTTGACCTGCGCCAGTTCCTGTGCTCTGAGAGTGAGCAACTGATCTGGAAGAGTGAAGGTCTGCCCTCAGATGACCTGTCAATGGAGAACGCCCTAGTCATTCTGCAGGTCAGAATTTCTCCTGTCTTTCGCTCTCTTTCTCGCTTTTACTCTTTTTTTATAGGTCTTATCTTTCTCCTTCGCCCTCGTTCTTTCTCTTTTACTCCCTCTGTGTTCTTTTACATGGCTTCTATATGTTGTGTGTCCTGCGCTGTTTTGTGACTTCTTTTTTAGTTAGTCCTTTTTTGGAGGGCGTTTGTCTGTTACTGTCTTGATGTGGTTTGTTGTGTTACTCTGTCTTCTCATGTTGGCCCTGGAGTCCCTCCCTAACAGGGAAAGTGTTTTGCATACTGCTCATGTCCATTGTTTTCCGCTCTTTCATTTCACTGTGGTTCACCCCTCTCTCTCCTGTTTGTCTTTCTCCTGCCCTCGCTGCATTAAGATCAATGCAATCAAGTCTCGGGTAAGAACTGCTCCATCCATCTTCACCCCACCCTGCTGAAGGATGCCTGCAACACACACGCCCACACACACAAACTTGCTTTATTTAAATGATTTTATTTCAGTTTCTTTATGCGTGGACACTTAAGGGTATCTGTGTTTTGCTGGCTGCTTCATCCTTGACTAATGTAGACCTGCCATCTGAAGGCCACATACTGCCCAGACTACAGAAGTCAAGGTCTTCTCCGATCCTGAGCCAAATTGTATCTTTGAAATTCACGTTGCAAAGCGTATCTCCAGAATGAGATCTCTGCCCATCAATTTGTGGGCATTAGTTTATTTATGTGATACAGTCTAATGCTTTAGCGCACATAAATCTACACTAGCTGGCCTGTGCAGAGACTAAGGCCCATAAAGTAACATTTAGGAATATCTGATAGTAGGCTTGTAATTGCGTTAATTCACCTCCAGAGCGGCAGTGTTTCTGACTGTTTTTGTCACCTAACACAGACGTCTGCAGCGTTTTGGTGTTTTGCTTCCGTTGAAATCGTACCATGACGATAACTTCTAACGCTCCTTCGTTGTAAGGCTAACAATCCCAGCTTGTGTTGAACAGCTTCTGATCCCATGTGCTCAGTGAAAGTGTGATAAAATAGGCTACCTGAACACAAAAACCTGTCCCAGGATGTCTTTGCACAGGATATTTATATTATATTTCCTCAGGATTTTAAATATGATTTCAGATTCAGTTGTTATTCAACATGGTCACACAGATCCGAGATCCGTGGCCACAAAGGGCTATCTGGGATCTGAAGGTCAACTACATGATGTCTTGAATAATCACATTTATGTATATCCTTGAACATCTCTATCCTGATTAACAAAAAGCCTGTTCTGTGTAGCGGTCAAATGTCCATAATGAGCACCTCTCTCTCTCACACACACACACACACACACACACACACACCTACCTTTAATTTCTTATGCTTGTGGGGACCGGAGACCTACTGTAGCTGACCCTGAAACTGATGTTCCTAGTTCCCTAGCTCTAAACTTTATTGCTTAACCTTAACCATTCTCTTATCTCAACCTTTTGTGCATAAACTTAAACCTAGCCTTTTGCCTCAAGATGCCTCTCGAGGTACTAAACAGCCGTACGCAAATACGACTTTCCATGAAAAGTGGCTTTTCCTTTTGATTTGGTTGATGTGTGAGCGTGCGTGCCGGCATGCGAGCCTTTGCTTCGGCAGAAAGAGTTACACCCTCGTAATACTCTCAGAATGCGTAATCGGGCCTCGTTTGCTACACGTTCTTCCTCCGGAGTAATTGGCGGCTGTGCTGTGCAAGCGCTCAGACTCTCAGCGCCTTTCCTTCCCTGCTAGCGCAGGGAAACCGAAGCATAAGCCAAAACCCCCCACCCATGAATAACTCTTTCTGCATGGGTCGCTGTTTCCACTGGCCCTCTTAAGCGCACGCGACGATGTCTCCGTTCGATTGGGGTGGGGACCAACCGTCACCCTACTCCTACCTCCCACATCTGCTCCTCCGCTGTCCACCTTGAAGATAGCCCAATCCGTCAGTTCGGTAAATGGAGGTGTGGATGTGACCAGTTTACAGCCGCTCATCTGGGCTTCTTTATGAAGACCCATTCAGCTTGCCAGAACACCCTTAACATACTGTAACTCCCCCTCTCCTCCCTTCTGGCTGGGGGGAGGAAAGGTGACGTGCAAGTCATGTGGCCTCTCTGTGACTGACGGATAAAACAAGTTTTTAGACCTTATTGGCGGATGTCTGTGATGCTCTCACAGCAATATTACTGGCCTCTGCGACACACAATAAAAATATGTTTTACTGGAATCTGATCCTGTGTGATGCGGCTGGTCTGTGTAATAAACTGGCGGGATATGTGACTGATGTGTGATTGATGTGTCTGCCCAGGGAGACCGTAAATAAAGGCTTCACCTTCGTGGACGTAAACGTTAACCACGCCACGTTGGTCCTCAGTGACTCGGTCGGTGGAGCACGGCTCTTGCGACGCTGGGAAAGTGGGTTCTATTCCCGGGACCACCCATACCTACAAAAACAATTTGAAACAGAAGCTTCCCGCTGATTGCACTATGATATTCTGAAGTTTGGATAAGTGACTCTATACAGGGAAGGAGAGTGGGAAGGAGGAAAGAGAGAATGGATTAAAGAACCTAGAGGATCATAATGGAGAGATCGAGAAATTGAAATATTTTGAAAAGGGCAAGAGCGAGACTTAAAGGCTGCTTAGGATAAAGGAGAGATATCATCCCTTCTGACTGATGTGGATGCTCTCTGAATCCGCTGGCCAATCACTGATTAGTGTCTGAGAGGACTGAATTGGGCTTCAAACAGTCTTGTGAGAGAGAAGAATATCTAAGGGATAGAGGACTCTCAGTTCCTCAGGAGTTTCAGTTTGTCATCAATCACTTCCATCTCTTTCTGCTTCTCTCTCTTTATCTCTCTCTCTCAGAGTGTTGCGTGTCCATTCCTCATTGACCCCTCGTCTCGAGCTACTGAGTGGCTTCGTACTCACCTGAAGGCGCACCGCCTGGAGGTCATCAACCAGCAGGTACACCGTTCATATACACAAACACGCATACAGAAAACACACCTGTCTCATACACACACACACACACACACACACACACACACTCACGCAGAGAAAACACACCTGTGTCTCACACACACACACACACACACACGCGTGCAGAAAACACACCTGTCTCACACACACACACACGCACAGAAAACACACCTGTCTCACACATACACAGAGAAAACACACCTGTGTCTCACACACACACACACACACACACACACACACACACACACAAAGAAAAAACACACCCGTCTCACACACGCAAAGAAAACACACTTGTCGATCATCCAGACATCGCACCTGTCACACCCAAATAGGCAAGTTTAACACTGATTTCCGTCTGCCATCCGGCGTTTAACCTGACGACACGCGGTTGAGGACTGTCAGTCAACCGCTGCTGTAATAAATGTGATACCAGACATTAGTCCTTTACCAGAACCCCTCCTCTCTGTCTGTCTGTGTCTTCCAGGACGCTAACTTCATCACATCCCTGGAGCTGGCTGTGCGTTTCGGTAAAACCCTGATCATCCAGGAGATGGATGGAGTGGAGCCCGTCCTCTACCCCCTACTGAGGCGAGACCTGATCGCTCAGGGTAGGTCTACACCGGGAGATGGGGGAGGGCAGGAGAGGAGGGCGATGGGGGGGAGGAAGAGAGGGGGAGGAGGAGCGAGTGTTCTGTGTTCCGCTGTCCTGCATCACCTCAGGTACAGGAAGTGCTCGTGTTCCCAGCGTGCAGCTGTTACCATGGCGCCCATGGAGACGGCAGACGTCTATGACTCATCTAAGCCCATTAAAGCCGGATTCATCCAATTCCACACTTGTCACTAACTACACCATTAGTCAGGACAATGTTACATTTCGCACTGGGCATTCATCCTCACCCACGTATGAACAAGTGTGTGTCGTGTGTGTGTGTTTGTGCATGCATGTGTTTTCTTTCTTTTTTATCTCCAATTTCCCTCGTCTGTACTCTTTACGTCGTAAGTCCAATGGCCTCGCTTGAAAATTGAGACACGTGTCCTCCGACACGCCTCCCCGCCTGGATGCTGTTCATTTTACGCTGATCTCTAAACCAGGACGTTTGCCCGGAACTTGAGAATACATTTGACGAAGGAGAGCGCGTCTCCGGGTAATGAAGGCATTTGAGCTCGCATGGCCACAGCGAGTTACCTGAGCCACGACACAAACCTGTCCGACACGATGGGCTAATTTGCACCGCGGGACTCCCGATATTAGAACCCTGTTCACAATGACGCAGCTGTATGGCAAGACGGTGTCTTTGACGGCTACATCCCTGGGAGTGTATCTGGATGTGCTTTCAGAACGTTGCCCCGTGCCATGTTGAACATGAACACACCTTGGTCACATGAACAGACTGCTACCATATTAAATAGTACATGGATGTTAACACTGATGCATGAAGGAGAGCTGGGGAGACGGTGATGGAGGGGGGACAGGAGTGTGGGAGAGGTATAGAGGGGGCTCAGTAGGGAATCCACTGAGGATGGACAGGAAAAATAGAAGACAGGGAACGGGGGGGGCAGGTTGTGCTGCAATGCAGAGGCAGCAAGTATATCCCTGATTCCTCAGTCCCAGATCAATCCTTCTTTCTGTTTCTCCATCCTCTCTTCTGCGTCTCTCCCTGTTTCCCCAGGTCCACGCTACGTGGTCCAGATAGGCGATAAGGTGATCGATTATAACGAGGACTTCCGCCTGTTCCTGGCCACGCGTAACCCAGCCCCCTTCATCCCCCCCGACGCCGCCTCCGTCGTCACCGAAGTCAACTTCACCACCACCAGAGCCGGTCTGCGGGGGCAGGTAACGCACACACAAACACACTCTCCGCAACAAATACCGTTGCCGTATATTACCGTATGCTGACTGTCTCTTGGCGTTCGTTTGGTGTGTGTGTGTGTGGGGGTGTGTGTTAGCTCCTGGCGCTAACCATCCAGCAGGAGAAGCCGGAGCTGGAGACCCAGAAGACCCGTCTTTTACAGCAAGAGGAAGACAAGAAGATCCAGTTAGCTACACTAGAGGAGTCTCTGTTGGAGGTACACACACACACACACACACACACACAGCCAGTCAGTCAAGAAAAGAAAATGCAATCCACACAGCCTTAGTCAGAGCGCATACGAATCACTCATGGAGGTAGCCGGCTATTATATTCCTGATTACGACTGCCTGGTCGTATTCTAACATGCTTTGCTGCCACGGGAACACAATCATTTTTGATTATCGGCCTGAAGTGTCCCCATCTCTGTCCTGGTACTCAGAACACCGCTCCACGTCACTCCCCACTGAACAAGACATTAGTTCCCCCTAACTTTGGCAGGTTGTCCTCTTATTCTCCCTCTGTATTCTTCCACCTCTCTCTCTCTCTCTCTTTCTCTCTCTCTCCCTCTCTTTCTCTCTTTCTCTCCCTCTTTCTCTTTCTTTCTCTTTCTCACTCTCTCTCTCTCTCTCTCTCTCTCTATTTCTCTTTCTCCCTCTCTCTCTCTCTCTCTCTCCCTCTTTCTCTCTCTCTCTCGTCTCCTGTCTGTAGACTCTGGCCACAGCCCAGGGGAACATCCTGGAGAATAAGGGCCTGATTGACTCTCTGAACCAGACTAAGACTAGCAGCGCCCTCATACAGGATTCACTGAGGGAGTCACACAGGCTGCAGACCTCTCTGGACCAGGTACCCGTACGCACACACACGCGCGCGCACGCACACACCGAGCCGTACACCTCTTCATCAACCTCCCATAGGCTGGGAAACAGCTCAGCCCAACCTGTGGCGTGCGATTGACAGCGGGGGAATACAATAACTGTGCGTCGAGGGAACTGCGCAGTCTGGAGTCTGTCAGTGCAGATGGAGTACTGAGAGAGGGCTGGGGGAGAGATGAGACAGAGACGCTCTGAAATGACAGAGAGAGGGAGATATGGAGGCAGGGAGGGAGACGACGTGAGGGTGCGAGGGAAAGAAAGATGTGGCTGATGTAGAGAATGAAAAATTCAGTCCCCGTCTGTCTGTCTGTCTGAGTCCCTCTGAAGTCCTTCCGTCTGCCTGCCTGCTTGCCTGTATGCGTCTGTCATTGTGCAGTGTCTCTTATCGAGTTAATTGACCAGGAGTCCCGCGTAATACTTTACAGCCATTAGCAGGGAACGTTGCTAACAACACTCTTTGCCCTCAGCAGCCGTTGTTGGTTTTAATTCCGGGTTTGTTTTGGGCTTGGCTGAGATGCGACAGAGGTTCCGTTTGACGGGCACCCGAGTGTGTTCGAGCGTGTGCCCCCGTGTCCAGCGGCAAGGAGGGTTTTCTGTTTCCTCCAGGGGGCAGTGTGACACCAGTTCTGACTGTCTCCGATTCCCTCCCTTTACCCCACCTCCCTCATGCTCCCCTCTCCTATCCCTTCTCCCGTGCTTACCCCCCACCCTTCCACTCCTCCCCTTTTTAAACCTCTTTCCTTGTTCCTATTATTTTCTAATTCGTTCTTGTTCATTGTACCTTGTCTCTCTCCATCTGTCCCTAGGAGCGTGATGCGTACCTACCATTGGCTGAGACGGCCAGTAGGATGTATTTTGTTATAACGGACCTCTCCAAGATCAACAACATGTACCGCTTTAGCCTGGCATCCTTCTTACGCCTCTTCCAGAGAGCCCTGCAGAGCAACAAGGTGACTGTCCGTCATGCACATACAAACACAGGGATTTCTAGTAGTTGCATTGTGACAACTGGAGAGGAAGTGTTCAGCTCCAAAGTCTTTCCACCCCCCCCACCTCGATCTTCCTCCTCTATTCTCTTCTATCCTCCTCCTACTCTATTGTCCTCCTCTATCATCCCCATCTGTCATCATCCTATATCCTCCTTCTCATTCTATATCCTCCTTCTCTCTATCCTCGTCCTCCCATGTCATCCACCTGAATCATCCTCCTCTATCATCCTCCTCTATCTTCCTCGCCTCCTATGAACAGGAACTCTAGTCATCACACGTACAGAACACTTCTCCTCGGATATAGTGGCATATTTGCTTCTCAACCCACCTCAACCTTCCCATATTCTCAAACAAAACTCTCACACACACTCTCACTTTGGCTGGCCGTTGCTACGGTGACCAGCTACATGGCGACATTCCAGGATGGAACGTCAACAGAGCGAACCCACAGGATTTAGGGAATTAGCGCTTAGACGCGCCCCAACTACAGCTCACACACGATAAGAAAGCCCTCCGTGTGTGTAGTACGTGTGTGTCGCTGCACGATTGACTGTGTGTGTGTGCACTGTGTGCTGTGCGGACTCTGGTTTACAGATGGCACTGTACTCATGAGGACTTTTTCGGGGGGATCACAATTGAGTCGGTAATTGTATCAAACAAGCTCTAACCTTGGATCTTCCCCTATGACGACTTCATCCCACCCCCTCTCTGATAGCTTTACTACCCCCCCACCCCCCCCGACCCAGCGGCCTCTTCATGGCCAACTTCAAACACAAAGCTGTTTCTGTGCGTGCGTGTGCGTGCATCTGAGGATAATTATTTCTGTCAGGCCGCTGCTGTTGAAGGGCCCTCAGAGGTTCTTGTTCCCATTGAGATGTGCTCTGAATGAGAGACTGAGGGTGGCCATCTCTTAGCCAGGGTCACGGCCTCAGTCCCGTGCTTTTCAATATTTACATCAACAAATTGGGCACTGTTGAAAACATCCTCAGCCCCTGGTGTTTCCACAGAGGTTAAATGCCTGCTCTTCACAGAGGACAAGCAGAGCCTGGACCTGCTAGAGCAGTGCTGACAGACTTGGTCTCTGGCAGTAAACCCCAAAGAGACAAAACAAATATCTCAAGAGAAGCCCCAGACTCGAGGGAATTAGGTCAAAGTTTGTCAATTGCTACAACAGAAAGTATTGTACATGTTGGTTTAAACATAAGTTTATGTTTAAACCAACCAAAATGAGGCAGCGAATGAACTTGAGAGACAAAACACACAGGACGTTCTATGCCATGAAAAAATATTAACTCTAATTCAAAAACCTGTAAAAATATTAACTCTAATTCAAAAACCTGTAAAAAATATTAACTCTAATTCAAAAACCTGTAAAAAATATTAACTCTAATTCAAAAACCTGTAAAAAATATTGCTGAAGTGAATTGCTGTTGAAGGAACTGGATTATAACCCATTTGAGATTCATTCCAAATAGTCAATGAATTCATGTAAAATGGATTTAATATGTAAAGAGAGTTTTACAGTTACAGTACAAGTATCACAGATAAAAATTCTCCGGAGATTCAAGATGTTTGCCAGAGCAAAGATGCAGGCAGAAGCGAGGAAAATGCAAGAGAGCTTTCTCAAACCACGCTCTGGTTTATATCCCAAGACTAAAGGCTTTGGGGTTGGTTTGCTGACCTAAGAATAACAAAACTAGTCCCAAAGAATAGACCCCTTATCAATTAGGGACACATTCCTATCTGTTCTGGGGCCATCTCATATGACAGAGTGGTGTTATCTCGAGAAGCAAGCAAACTAGGCAATAACAAGCAAAACTTTTGTCCCTACATTCACAGCTTACACAAACATCTGTTAACCATTCACATTCCAATGATAGACTATTAGGACAGAAATTAAGTACATAGGTATAAATGTTTATACTAAAGAATAAAGAATCACTGAATATGTAAATAAACATAGAATTTGGTTTCGGTTTTTTTAGAAAACTAAAAAAATGCGTAATGGGACGAATTTGACCAAAATCCAGTTGTAATATGAAGTTATAAAAAAGGCCCTTCATCAAGCTCAATCTATTTGGCCCTTAAATGCACAATTCAGCTTGGCAAACTATTTGACCATAAAAACCCTGAAAAAGTACAGGCGCAGTAAGCACAGCCATGCTGTACCAAAACAGAACCTGAGACATATAGTCAAAGATATAAACCATTTGCCAAAATGTGAAATTATTTCCCCAGGTTTTAAATACATCTCCAAAGAGAATAGATTACTCTTCCTTTTAGGGGAGGACAAAGACTGGTCCTTGATAAGTGTCCTCGCTGATTGTCCCATTGACAGTATTGATTTCAATGACATTACATTTAATGTTACACTTAACACGTTTTCCTAAATACGTTTGGCAGTATGTACTTTATATCAGTTCAGTGAAACAGTATGAATGAAATTGATAGAGAAATGGACTTGTTTTTTTTATTTATAGGAGAAGTTTTTTATTTATAGAGGAGTGTAGAAAGAAGAGACCTAGGAGCTTAAGAAAGCAGAAAAGGGATGAAAAATAGCAAAAGTGGTAGTGATAGGGGAGGAGTGAAAAAAAAGACAGAGGACCACGCAATTCATGGACAAGTGTTTCAGACACGCAGCTCTGTCCGTCAGGCACTCCCACCATCACCAAGAGTGTGTGTGGGACTCCGGTCAGTTGGCAAATGTAATCGACGGCTCCGGTCCATTTCCCTGTCACCCATCCACAGGAGGCTGAGACCACGGAGGCCAGGATAGCAGCTCTGGAGGCCAGCCTGAAGAGCATGGTGTACGAATATGTCTGCCGCTCGCTCTTCAAGGTAAGTACACACACACAAACACACACACACACACACACACAAACACAGCAGCGTGGGACCACCGATGGTCCGCCCTTGGGTGTGTGGCCTGACGTGGCGGTCGATAGATGGAGCGGGAGCACGGACAGTATCGGCTCTGTCCATCTGCTGCAGGCGCCACATTAACATGGAGGAAACAGTGGATTACATTAACCTGACGCTGCGCCGTCCCTCCATGCTCTGAAGGAGGGAGTCCTGCTGAGGGAGAGTGGAGGAGACAGGGAGGGAGGGAGGTAGTTAGTAGCTGTGGTGGAGGTGCCGTGTGTCTGTGTGACAGTTGCCAGGTGTTGCTGCCTGACGCGTCGGCCGCACGCTCTATATTCCCACCGGTCTCCCTTCAGTCTTAGCGAGATGGCTAACGCTACGCCGCGACTACAGTCGATCAATAGCGTCAGAAGGGATTCCTGCGAATAACTGGGCGTCTTTAGAAATGTGCTCTCGAGCAACAACGATGCACTTTGAACCAGCTCTTCTTCAGAGCACATTAAAGAGAATGCTCGGTTCGGTGTAAGTCCTGAGACGAGCGTTCAAAGCAATACTAGGAGGAAACGTGCCTTCCGTGAATAATAAGAGGCTTCCTATGATCAAGTAGATATCTCTTTGTTGATCACACCTCGGTGGGAGTAGTCTGGACTGGACCCCTGAAAGGCCACTGTGTGTGTGGGTGTGAGTGTGTTTGAAAAGAGCAGCGGACCTTTGCATGGGCATCACGTTGGGGCAGGGGGAATGCACAATGGAAAGGTCAGACTTTGAGATGAGATACTCAGAAGTTTTCCTTTTTTCCTCCAACACACACACACACACACACACACACACACACACACACACAGCGTTCTGGGCGGTCTGTTGTCTAGGGACTGCCCATGGCCAATCCTAGTCTCAAACACCGACAAGACAGCGCCGATTGAAGGCGGTTTGACATTAGCCCAGTTAGTGGTTAGCGCACTGGGCCAGTAACCAAAAGCTGGCTTATTTGAATCCCAGAGTTGTCAAGTTGGAAAAACTGTCAACGTGCCCTTTAGCAAGGCATTTAACCCTAATTGGTGTCAGTGTGTCTGGGGAAGTTGTGATATATTAAAAAAAAAAAAAACATTTTCAACACTTATTCACACACATACAGACTTGCCGATTCATACAGACTTGCCGAAGTGTGTGTGTTTGAGTTTTCATTAATGTCCTTCATTCTTCCTCTCTGAGAACTGCAAAATATGTCGCATATTGTACACCTTTCCTGTCTAGATAGCTAGAATAGCTTTTCTAATATTGTCACAGAACCAGATTGTAGCGGTGTGGAGCAATTCGTAGTCCTTCACTACTATCAAAAACATGAATGGTGTCTGCATCCTGCTTTGCAGGGCTGTTAAACATACAGTAAATATGAGAGGTACACCAAATATTTTCACCATCTGATGAATACCTCTATCCGAAACAGACCGTTTTCTAGAAATGGAAGAAATGTCCATGTTTTCCCATGACCTTATATGCAATTATGGAACTTTGAACGCATTTTTCCTTGATCCTGGAAATGTTGGACAATGTTCCCCTCGGTTTCTTCTGTCTATGTGACGTTATGCAGCCTACTCCACGTCTTACAATGTTACAACTAGCCGGTACATTCCAGCCCTGATGTCAGTCCTGGTTGTTCTGTAGGGAGGAAACCATATGCTGACAGATATGGTGCAGGGACAGACAGGCGGTGAATGAGAGAGCAAACAAGCAGAAAAGGAGAGACAAACCA
>JACXGI010008703.1:0-23537 GCA_016801175.1 Esox masquinongy
ATTTCTAAAAATCCTTTTTTTGTATTGGTCTTAAGTAATATTCTAATTTTCTGAGATACTGAATTTGGGATTTTCATTAGTTGTCAGTTTTAATCATCACAATTAAATGAAATAAACATTTGAAATATATCAGTCTGTGTGTAATGAATGAATATAATATCCAAGTTTCACTTTTTGAATGGAATTACTGAAATAAATCGACTTTTTGATGATATTCTAATTATATGACCAGCACCTGTATGTCCTAACCTGTCCCAATACTGGCATACTAGCTTACTATACACTAAACATCATCCGCGAAGTACGTACTTGTAGTATGCGTTTTGAGATTCATAATTAGTTTGGATCATGACTACTGTGCTGTCCCCGAACCAGCTTCACTGGACGTCATTTCATGAAAATGAGTACCTTCGTAATGATTTATGTATGTCGATACATACATCTTAAATTCTTTCTCCAACTTGCTAGCTGGAGCCTTGCAAATCATCTTGCAAATACGATTAATATTGTTCATTTTAGGCAACTCTTGTAAACATCTTGAATAAAAGAGTACCATTATTTTAATGCAGCAGAACCGGATATCAGGAGCAGTATTAAGGAGAATGCAAAAGCGGTTGTGCAGGGAGCCCATTGTCCAATTAATTTTGGTCCGTTGAAAAAGAGGGGGCTTCATATTAAAGAGCTGTAATTCCAAGACTCTTCCTCCAATTTGGATGTGAATACCCTGAAATTAAGCTGATAGACTGCACTTTAAGCTCATATTCATTACATAACTGTAACATCAATATATTTTGGTAAACAGCCAAAATAACAAAACTTGTGTCAGTGTCCAATTATTTCTGGACCTAACTGTATGTTGCCCAGTCCCATTACAGTCCCATTGGACATTTTAGGAATTTGGTTCAAGGACTTTATAGGAATTTAGTTCATAGTAGGTATTCTGCAAACTTCTAGTACCACTGGCTCCTCCACTTTGGAGGCTGGTGGTTCTGTAACCCTCTAATCCCCAGGTAATCATAGTTATTACATTTTTATCATTTAGCGGACATGTTTTTCCAGAGTGACTTACAGGAGCAATTAACTGTTGCTTTTCACTTTTTTCGCTGGCTCAAGAATTCGATCTGCAACCCCATTCGATCTGCAACCCCATTTAGTCCAAAAAAGATTCTATTCAATAAAAGCCTCACAGCCTTTTGTAGAATAATAATACACCACAGACATTATTTTGCATCATGAAATCTGAGGGCTCACTAATAATTTGAGGGGAAAATTTTAAGGTGCTGAGATTTTAATTCATTTAAATTTTTGCATTGTCAGTTCAGACAAAGAAGGGGTGATCTTACTATGGAGTTATTTTAGATTGAGGTAGGGTTTTTTAGATGTTTTCTGGGCAGGGATTCTGCTGGTTCCACTATTAGGGTGCAAGGACAGGACGGCCAACCAATCTGAGGTGGAAGAATAAAAAGCATGTGTGGGTAACTAGGATTGAGAATTGTCTGAAAGTAGTCAGGCGCAGTTCCACTGTAGGAAAGCACCGTGATCTTGTAGTGGATGCAAGCTTTGACTGAAAGCCAGCGTAGTGAACAGTGGAGTAAACAGAAACATTGTCATTATACCATCCAATGTCAATGACTAGGTGCAAACACTCTTATCCAGAAAAGCTTACAGAGCTTTTAGGTTTAAGTGCCTTGCTCAAGGACACAGCAACTGATTTTTCACCTTGGATTTAAACCAGCCACTTTTCGGTTACTTGTCCTGCACTCTGACTGCTGCTCAAATTCAATGACCTAGGACCACAAAAATCTAAATAAAATGGTGTCAAAGTATAGGAAGAGAGTTTGATCAGCATTCAAAAGGTAACATCCCACGAGACAGAGCACATTAACAGATTTGCTTTTCCACACAGTAGCACATACTCTCCAAAGTATATCAGTCTTTCTTGAAGTGCTAGCTCATATGTTGTTTGCCTTGCATTCCATTATGAGCCTGGTTTGATCTCTGCATTATTGGAGGGAATCAAAGGACAAGAAGTAACAGATTTTAAATGAACAGGAGGGACCAAGGAAGGAAGCCAGAGGGAAATACACAACGCTTTTCAACTATTCACACCTCCGATTTCCAATTTCCAGAGCAATAAGGTGAAATGAAAAATAATCCTCGCCAAGTGAATGTAATTCAAATCTTGACAGAGACATGCTGTAAATGTCTATTAGGCGCCATGCAATGTTCAAACGATGATAGCTGGCGTAATAAGGTTTCCGTGCACTGCATGCCCGATGTCGATGTGGCACATCTCAAGGTCTCAGGGTAGCTCGAACTCTCAACAGAAAAAAAAAAACAATGAGAAGAAAGGAAAAAAAGGAGGAACAAGGAAAAGTTTTGTTCTGCTATTAAGTGCCTCTGGGGTTTGCTGCACGAGCTGCCTACCTTTCGTGCGTTCGGAAATTCATTCCAATCCATTCCGCCAAACGTATTAAAGTTACAGCTGGGCTCGGCTTCAAAACACAACTCGACTTCATTTTGCAGTGCGAGTTAAGTCGTTTGAAGCCTTTGAGAATTGCAGAGACCATATCAATTCTAGAGGCCCAGTGTGGGAATAGAACTCAACACCTTATAGCTTTTGATTTTATCCTGTTAAAAGAATCCTTGCAATGAAAATCGGCTCAGTAAAAAGGGGTGGAATGGTCAATGTTAGTGTTTGCTAATTATCTCAAGTGTGCTAATTGCACATCTTCCTGGTCCTCTAGTCTCCATCCCATCAAACGGATGGCGATGTGTATCAATTTCACTGTCTGCTTATTCTTTGTGATCCATCTAGAAAGTACCTGTAATTGGCAGCTGATTTATTAGCCCATTAGCGGCTTAATTTGCTAGCCTGTAATGCTGGACATTGTGTACTGTATGTCTATCTCTCTTGGAGTGGAAGTCATCTTACGTCTGGCATTGACTCATTAGGCCTGAGCGCTGATTGAGTTGCACTTGATTAGATCTGAGAAGTAGTCATTCGATTAACGATGACTGAATGGAAGCCATTGATTGGGCGGAAGCTTGTGGGTGCTAATGCATCTCAGGGATAAACATCGCCATTGTGAGTGGGTGTGTGTGTAAGCGCCATCTTATCCATACTTAAGGGTACTTCAAGTTCTTTGCTATGAAGAAGTATTGCTACTCCATTAAAGAAAGCCTTGGAAGAAAATCAGCACAACCACTCCAGCTCCTCTTATTTAAGAAATGAGAGGAATTAAGAGTCTGTTTCTCTGCCATTACCGAGACCGAATTAAAGAGCCTTAACATGGCTGAAGTACACTTCAATAATCAGGAAATGGAAAAACCTTAGAGGACTATCAATAATGAAAGGAGAGTGATTCTGAAGAGCTTAAATCGCTGCTTATGTCTTCCATCACGTCATAATAATGTGGTTTTAAAATTCTTTTAAAAATACATATTAAGGTCATCCAGAGGAGCAGTTTGGGTTCAGTGCTTTTCAAGTTTCCGGCTTGGGGATTTGAACCAGATTTGAACCAGAAACGGCTAAGCCACTATGTTCTAATACACTATTTTCCTGCTATTCCATGCAAACAAAGTTTTGATGCGTTTACACATTTAAAATCGAATGATCTGAAATAGTAGTTTACATCTCCAAGTTCAACCGACCCTAAACTTCCTTTTATATGCTGTCCCAATACTTGAACAGTATTCCATGTATATAAGTTGTACTAAGTCAAAGGTCATTCAGACAACCAGACACTTTCTCTCCCTAACTGTCTGTGAGACCCCATTCACAATTCCACAAAAGTGATGTATGAAATGGCCCCAACTACTGGCACATGCACACACCTTCAAAATGGCGAGCCGAAATGGAGCGTTACCTCCAAACATGCCTTTAAAGAGTAAAGTACCCTCGTGGCCACCAGGGTTGTGGAACGAAATGGAGCTGGCCATTTGGGGCTTGACGGTGCGGCTATTGCTGTAAAGCCCAGATAACAGTGTTCCTTAGGAAGGGAAAGTGATGGGGCCTAGAATCAGCCACTCGTTAAATCACACGGCTCAAATGACTCAAAATGGCTGCCTAAATGCGACGCCTGACAACCACACGACTGCTATCATAGTGATTTGATGTGCTCTGTCCTTTTTGAGAATCGCCCTCAGAGTCCCCACCAGAGAATATTGGCTAGGAATGGTTGAAAACGTAAACACTCACAGCATTTTTAAGCTGTTTCCCTAACATATTTTTGACGCCAAACCAAAACAACACCTACATATTTTTATAAACTACTGTTCAAATTTTGGGGTCACTTTGGGGTCAAGAAAAGCAAGTTTTTATCCTTTAAAATAACAGCAAATTTTATCCTTTAAAATAAAAGCAAACATTGTTTTGTAACCGTTCGCAGGATGCCGCGGTCACAGGAAGTCACTTTCCGTCAAAGCTCGCGACTGTAATTAGCCAATGGGTTTATAGGACTCTGTTGAATTCTGGGTAGTTACACCCCCTGTATAAATGAGTGTGTTTTGCTATTTCCTAACAACAACCATAGAAACTACACTTACTGCGACACTATTTAATAAGTGATTGAATTCTCTCCCTTGACTTCAACCAGGTACGTTCTTTATTAAATTCCCTATACATAACGGCTGTATTCCTACAGTGTACAGAGGCCCATTATCAGCAACCATCAGTCCTGTGTTGCAATGGCATTGTGTTTGCTAATCCAAGTTAATCATTTTAAAAGGTTAATTAATCATTAGAAAACCATTTTGCAATTATGTTAGCACTGCTGAAAACTGTTGTGCCTATTAAAAAATAAAACTGCAATAAAACTGGCCTTCTTTAGACCAGTTGAGTCTCTGGAGCATCAGAAATTGTGGGTTCAATTACTGGCTCAAAATGGCCAAAAACAAAAACTTTCTTCTGAAACCCAATAGTCTATTCTTGTTCTGAGAAATAAAGGCTATTCCATACAAGAAATTGCCAAGAAACTGAAGATCTTGTACAGCACTGTTTAATACTCCCTTCAAAGAACAGCACAGAACAGAACTATCTCTAACCAGAATAGAAAGAGGAGTGGGAGGCCCCGGTGCACAACTGAGCAAGATGACAAATATAGAGTGTCTAATTTGAGAAATGGATGCCTCACAGGTCCTCAACTGGGAGCTTCATTAAATAGTACTCGCTAAACACCAGTCTCAACATCCACAGTGAAGAGGCAACTCCGGGATGCTGGCCTTCTAGGCAGACTTGTAAAGAAAAACCCATATCTCAGATTGGCCAATAAAAAGAAACAATTAAGATGGGCAAAAGAACACAGACACTGGACAGAGGAAGATTGGAAAAAAGTGTTACGAATCAAGTTTTCGGTGTTCGGATCACAAAGAAGAACATTTGTGAGACGCGAACAAATGAAAAGACGCTAGAGGAGTGCTTGATGCCATCTGTTAAGCATGGTGGAGGCAATGTGTTGGTCTGGGGGTGCTTTGGTAGGGGTAAAGTGGGAGATTTTTACAGGGTAAAAGGGATCTTGAATAAGGAAGGCTCTATCAATCCATTTTGCAACACCATGCATGCCAATTTCCTTCTACAACAGGACAATGACCCAAAGCACAGACTATGCAGGAAGTATTTCGGGAAGAAGCAGTCAGCTGGTATTCTGTCTATAAAGGAATGGCAAACACAGTCACCAGATCTCAAACCTATTGAGCTGTTGTGGGAGCAGCTTGACCGTATGGTATGTAAAAAGTGCCCATCAAGCCAATCCATCTTGTGAGGGGTGCTTCTGGAAGCATGGGGTGAAATCTTTTCAGATTTCCCCAACAAACTAGAATGCCAAAGGTCTGCAAGGCACTAATTGCTGCCAATGGAGGATTCTTTGACGAAAGCAAAGTTTGAAGGACATAATTATTATTTTAATTAAAAATCTGTATTTTTAAAATTGTCAATGACTATATTTCCTATTCATGTTGCTATATTTCCTATTCAAATTGATTTCATTTATATTTTCATGGACAACAAGGACATTTCTAATTGTCCCCAAACCTTTGAATGGTAGGTATAAGTATAATATAAGTTTTTTTTCTATTACTAAAACGTTGCGTTCATTGTTTTAATGTACAAGCTTTTGGGGCTATTTTTCAAATGGTTTCAAGATACTTGCGTGTACATAAAACTGCCTTGTTATCCTCTGAGAAAATGACATTTATGAGATCTGGAATTACATTAATGTGCATTATAACAACGCAGATAGATATGTCATATTAGTAAACTTGTACATTGTACCTATCCTTTAAAGTTATTATAAAAAGAATATTGTTTACAGGCCTTCATGTTCTGTTTTTAACCACTCAACCCCCCACACTATCTATGTTGGACATGTGCAGTCTATGAAATTCTTCCAGAGAATGAGCCTCCTCCCTATGGTAGCTTTAAACAGGGAGAGACATATTCGTCAACATACAAAATGTCCCGTTCCGTTCACATTCATCAGTCCATATGGTAAGCATGCAGGAGATGTAAAACCAAGACGGATGTTGAAAACCCAACAGAAAGGAAATCATTCAAAATGCCGGTGACGAGAAAGGAGGTCGTAATTTAGGTGGGAGAAGGGGAAGACTCCATAGTGATTTAAGAGGTCTAAAGCGAGTGCTATGATTTAAGAAGGGATGGGGAGAAGGAGAGTAAATTGAAAAGGAACCAAGGGCAATGTGGCAATCAATGACATTTTCCAAAGGGGGAGTTTATAGACAGAAAAAAAGGGAAGGAGTCAGGGAAAAGGGAGGTGTAGTGGCAGTTTATTGACAAACTAGGAGAGAGAAAGAAAAGAAAGGCGAGACGAGAAAAAGTAAAGTGACAATTTGAGACCCAGGGAATGCATAATTCATAAAGAGGGTGAATTGGAAAGAGGGACTGTTTGGAGATGAAACACCAAGAGAGGTAGAGAATTGCTCCATGGAGGTTTTACGGCATATCAGAGAAACCGCAGGTATAGGCATTTAATGGTGTTGCCAGAATATCAGGGAAATATGCCAACCGACTTGGGTGGGTTCTGTGAGGCATAAGGTTGCAGGTATAAACCTAAGGTAGTGTCATCACAAATCCCAAGTCTATTTGACAATCATATCTATTCTATATAGTTCATTTCTAACTGATTGTTCTGTAATGTTTTACCTTCCTTAACGGACCCTGTGGGAGGTGATTTGTGACAACTGCAGGCAGCTGTTATGACTCCATCGCCAGTGGTCTGTTTGGGCCCCTCCACACTAGCTCATTTGAGACCAGAATCTTTAAAGCTCTCAGTAACTCCCCTGTAAATAAACTGTGATAAATGAAAAAGTTTTTTTTCCCCATCGCCCTTTATCAGGGTTTGTTTCCCACCATGCACCACTGTACGCTAACAAGAGAGGACAGCCAATCGAAGTGACTCAGCTTAAGCACTGTGTTCACAGCCTTGTTTTCCATTTAAGTGCAGGACACACACACCCACACACACACACACACACACACACACACACACACACACAGGCGATTTAACTGTTGCAGTAATGACAGAGGAACACAGACCTGGAGCAGCAACCGAAATGACTTGAAAATTCATGGATGAGTGCAAGTCTGAAACTGACTCTACTGGGGAGGAGCATCCATAGATATGGTGACTCACTGTAAAAGTATCTCATTGTGACTGTGTGCATGCGTGTTTATGTATGTACAATACCAGTCATAAATTCGGACACACATATTCTAATGAATAGCCGTGTGTGTGTGTGGCCATATATAAAACTCTGGGGGGAGGAGGTTGAAAATGATAAGCATCCTGCTGTGGGCCTCAGAAGTCATTCCTCATGCAAGCATTAAGCAATGGACTTGCCAAAGGCCCCAACAGATATGCTCTTCAAACAGCATGGCTTAATCAAACCAGCCCACTCCATTCATTGGATCCAGCTCCCTTTGCCCACACAACCCTGGTACAAGGATTTTTCGAGTATGTGCTCATAACTTGTGTATGTGTTCATGCGTGTACGGGCCTACAACTGTGAGTACCTATGATGTCGGGTTTCTGGGGCATGAAGAACTGATAGAAGGTGGGCTCCGAGAGGCCCTTGACGTTGCGGGCCGTGATCTCCACCTCGTAGCGTGTGTTCCACTGCAGTGGCTGAAGTAGAGCAAAGTCATGTTGTCCCGACACCAGCTTTGTCATCCACTGGTCCTCCTTATCCTGGGGAGCGAGGAGAGGTGGGCGGAAGGATGGCGAGATGGGGAGAGGGAGGAAGAGGGGAAGGCAGGGAGAGAGCGATGAGAGCAGGGTTAAGAAAGACAGGGAAAAGGACAGGGAGAGGGAGAGGGAAAGAGAGATGGTGAGAGTGGGAGAGGGAGGAAAGAGATGGATAGGGAGGGAGAGAGAATATTCAATGACAGTTGGAGACCAAGGACACTCGCTAAATTACAGCCTTCGCATGCACTTCATCAAATTCACATTAAATATAGATCAAAGTAATTACATTGCGAATGTTTGTAACCTTTATTGTGTTTCTCAGAAAAATCTGAGATAATGGTATTTTCTGCCAGAGACGAAAAACATTGGTGTTATAGAGCCATTGTGTACGTTGATCGAGTTAAAAGGTTTTTATTGCATTAACTGGGCTACCCTAGCACATATCCACAGCTTGGTTTCTATTTTCCCAACAATGGAGAAGGACAAGTTCACTTTCGAGCGTCGAAAACAACAGTTCCGGTCACCACTTCATTCTTTCTTTCTATCCTGCCACTCATGTCCTCTCTTCTTTCATTTACCCTCTACCCACCTCAGTCTCCTGTATGCCCCACCCATTCCATTCCTCCTTCCCTTTGCTTTATTCTCCGCAAAATCTCCTATGTTCCTCACCTCTTCCTCTCTTTCCCACTCCTCTACCCTTCTCCCCCTCCCCTGTCCCCCCACCACCGCCCTGTCCTCCCCACCTTCTCCCAGGTCTTGCCTTTCGTTTCCTTTCTTTAAATCAGCTTTTTATCTCGTCATAGGAAAACCGGGTGGAGGAAATTAAAGTGTCACAATGTGAGGGCAGTGCTTTGACAGCATGCCAAATGCATATTCAACCGTTTAGCCTCCTAGGCTTCTTCCACCAAAATGTCCAAATGCAAGAGGTTGAATAATACGGAAAAGACTTTGCGAAAACAGGCCATGGTTGAATTTTTCAGGGTCATAGTCAGTGGAATAGGGTGGAGCAAAGCTAAGACCAAGCCAGCACCAGAGAGCAGTTAGATGCTGTGTATACGTGTGTCTATTTCAAGGCTGCCCAACCCCATTCCTGGAATGGGGTCGCTCTCCCAGGGTCTCTCTCCAACCCAGTTGAGAATGACCTGTTTCAGTGTTTCATTCAGCTAATTACTAGAATGAAGTGTGCCAAATTACAGTTGTCAGAAAACTTTCAGGACGTTAATGCTTCCGGAACAGGGTTGGGCAGGCCTGGTCTATGCTAATGGAAACGCCTGTGTGCGAGTTGGCACTTTTTCTTCAAAAATATATTTTCTGGCATTTTATGCTTTATTTGGTGTGTGGTGACGAGTGCTTTTCACTGAAAGAGACAGATTTGAACAGACATGCAGTAGTACATGTGCACCAGAGGCAGCGGCTTAGACCACCGGACAACCCTAGGACACACTCATCTACATGTTGATTAACATTTCTTTGTTCGTGCATGTCTGTGTATGACTGTGTGCTTGTTCACGCTCATCTGTATCCGCCTGACTCTGGGTGACAGTGAGTGAAAAAGGATTTGATGGCGGGATTAGCGGGTGTGGAGGGAACACTTTCTTCTGACCGTTCCTCCAAATTTGGCCTTCAAAGGACCTTTCGGAGAGCCTCTGACCTTCTCTTAACTCTAGAACAGCCAATCCTTTCAGACCAACTGTATCAGCCAGAGCCAAACGCTGTTTCTCGTCATTTGCATAAGAATCGGCCCTATTAGCATACACATTCTCCTCCGCAGCATCACCTTCCAGCCAGAGCATCAGTTCATCTACTGAAATAGTCAAATCTATAGAATAGTCAAAAAATAGTCAAAAAGAATAGTCAAAAAAAATAATGATTTACAATATTTGTTTGTTTTAAATGGTTAATGAATTTGAAAAAATACAAGAATGTGGTGGTATTGAAGGTCATATCATATGAAAAAAAATTACTAAAAAAAGAATACAAAGAACAATTATTTCTAAGAACACAGGCAATAGTATTTTCATTAGTTTATTAAGCTCTATAAATGTACAAAATGAAAATTACACCACACTTAAATTATTCAAAATAAATCCATTAGAATTTAGTTTTCATTTTGATCTGATTTTGATGATGTACAAAGTTAAATAACAGACATTATCGACAAGTTTGCGACGATCAAAGGATATCCGCATGAATAGCCGTACATAGGCCTGAAGCACGGTTGCTTGATAAACAAAAAAAATTGAAAGAATGAATAACACAGGCTACAGCCTATTCATAGAAATAAAATTGATAGATCCAAGGATATGTAGCCTCTCTTCATGTAAAAACATTGCAGTGTATTATTCAATAATTTTTATTTGTAAATTTGATTAGCAGAGTAAAAGGATGATCAAAGGATGATTTACAGTAGCCTACACTGTCACGGTGCTTCCTGTGATCACACCTCCCTCCGGGGAAGCTCGAATGCATTGCTCCCTGTCGACGGCCTATTAGCCACCACTGTCCATTCTTCCGGCTGTCCATTCACGGAACACCCCAGACTCTCCACTATTACACACACCAGCTCCTCATCACATCACCCCGGACTTCCCATCATTACGCACACAAGATCCTCACTACTACAGCCTATAACTGCCCTTGTGTTTGTCGGAGTCCTGGTGGAGTATTGTCTGCTAGTTGTCCATGTGTGTTGGTTGTTTTTCTCGCCTAGTGCCCTTCTTCCTTTGTATCAGTTCTAGCCGTTTCAGCCTTCATTGGCTGTATTACGCATTACACTTTTCAGCTTAGTAAACCCTTGTTTCACTGTTCATCCTGTGCCTGGGCTCCTTGCATACCACACTGTGACTTACACGAATAACGAAATTTAAAAATGTAAATTCGATTAGCAGAGTAAAAGGATGATCAAAGGATAACTTACAGTAGTGTCTCGCAGTGGCATTTAATTTCATGAATAATTATTTAGCGTTTCATTTTGTGAATAATTATTTAGTATTTAGTTTCTTTTTAACGCAATACATTTGTAGAATCTTAATCTTCAGTAAAATAAGCAGAGAAAATTCAAAGAGCGATGATAGGATGTGTATGCGATTTTTTTCTCTTTCTCTCAACTCTCCAAAGAAAAAGTAAGGTGTAATACGTTTGCTGAATTAATAACTGGTGATCGTTGGTATTTAATTTTTTATAAAACATAATAATTTTTAGATTTCTTTCATCACATTTCTAATGATAAAACATGAGTAAAAAGATAATAGTCAACAAAGCATTTGAATTTTAAACAAAACACAAACTCATTCATCCCCAGGGGAACAAGGTGAATGGCCGGTCCGACTTAGTTACTAAGTATGCAGTTGTTATAAGTCGTGCAATCACCCAATGGGCATCAGCATTTAAATTCCTGATCAGTACGACCAAGGGCCCTAAAGACAAATTGTCAGCCACCCTCTTGTCTGTCAAGTAGACCAGGTGCTGTTTGCTATTACCATGGCTGGTCAGGGACGGTTAGCGAAAGTTGTCAGTGCCTTTGTAAAAAGACCCACATTTGTTCGCTCTATCCGGGAACTTTCGACAGATGACATCTGTATTCCATCAAAATCAAAAGACGTAAAATATTTTTTGCACTGAGGTAAAAATGTTCACTTTCAGTTGAGCTCGTAGTTATCCTTCACTGCCTTCTTCAATTGAGTGAGTCGCGCACGTTTTTAACTGTTTAATTGAAAAACAATACCAGACAGCCACGCGTCACATCACTGCTCAACTCTTGACTGGTCAACAGCGTGCGAAAGGAGCTGCAAGGTAGTTATTTCTGTGTGCCAGATTACGAAACAACTGGAGGATGTCGAGTTTATAATGCAATTATAATTTTTTTCGATGTCAATTTTTTTTGCAGTGGCCCGATCAGGACAGTGACTTGCTAGTTTTATTAGCCCCGACTTGACTTTTTACTGGCCTGGGGCCATCGTTATTGTTGAGCCCTGTCTCCTAAGATCAACAGTGACGTGTAATACCTTTGTTGAATTGGTAGAAGGCTACTGGTAAAAAATGTTTGGTATTTTGTTTCTTAAAAAAAATATTGAGATTTACATTTTAGATTGACATTTGATGAATGAGCCTACACAAGAAGCTGAATCTCCTATTAAAAAATGGTAAAGTGATACCTATGTTGAATTTTCAAGTAGCCTATATCATTTGTATTATGTTTCAATAGTAACCTAATTAAATTGTTGAATGGTCATGGAAATCTTGGTTGAATTTGAACTTACAAATGAAATACAAGACTCTTTGTCTGGGAGTACCACGCATTCATCAATTGACGTCATGCATTCAGTGAGGGGTGATTAGTGCCATTTGGGTACCATAAGCGGGCAGCCTGGGTACCAACGTTATGTGTCGTGGGCTGTTGGCCGATAAAGTCGGAAAATAGGGTAAAAAAAACAGGTTAATAGTCTCTCAATAGTTTTCCATTTGTTTGTTTTATTTTAATTACAAACTCAAACGCCAATTCCCGTAGACATTCGGCGGTCCTAGTGTTAACGTGAGACTTTAATCCGGTAGAGTTAGCATTGGCTACTTGAAATCCCATGGAAAAAATGCTCTATTTACGTGCATGCGTGTTTACATGTATGTGAGAGAGACTAGATGAATATAAATTTGCTTGTTTGTGGACAAATATATTACATTTGTATGTACAGTACATTTGCAAGCTTGTTTATCAGTTTGTAGCATCTGAGACAGACTGAATATATATACCAGCTAGTCTCTTCAGAATAACATATATTTACCCCCCATTGTTTCACTGCTGAAAACCAAAGTACTTCAAAGCAGTCCCGCACAAAGGCATAAACAAAACGTGTGCACTTGTTTCTTTTTAGGCATTGAGTGTGTGTATGTGTGTTTCTGTGTTTCTGTGTGTCAGCATGGGGTTAGGAAATAAGAGCAATGCTCCCACAGAACATTCTGAATTCTGCCACCCACTCACAGTTTCTGTAGGCAGATGAGATTTACTCTACTGGCGCGCACACACACACACACACACACACACACACACACACACACACACACACAACAGAAAACAATACCACATACTGCCTTTTACCGTAAGAGGATGTATGAAGAGGATGTATGAATCTACAACCATTAAAATGAAATATAAATGCAACAATTCATGCAGTCCAGTGATTGTATACTATGAGAGGGAAATTCAGTAGAAGTGGCCATATCGACTCAGTGGTAATCGTGTGATTGAAAATGCATGGACCAAACTGGCCTTGTTAAGGGGTACTGATAACACACTCAGGATAAATGCATTTGTTCTTAACCTTTTTGCATAACTGTACCCTTCACTCAGATTCGCCTGAGTACGTCCTCCTGGTTAACCAATCACTAGGCCTAGGTGTTAAAGTCCAATTTTACTAAATAATGTAACTTGATTTTACAGTTTCTCTTGGCCTATAGAAAATAGTCTATAGGCCAAGAGAAACTGGATACCAATGTTCAGTTTCCATCTAACCACCAAAAGCTAATCCTACGAGCCAGCCAGCTTTTAACAATTGGTTTAAGCAGCCATTTTTGCTCTGACAGCAGTTATCACTAGCCTTCCTGACATCCAACTACTCACCGTCTTGTACTTTACGATGTACTCCACAATGGGCATCCCCCCATCGTCCTGCTTCACCAGGCCCAGCCGGTAGGCCTTGCCCACTCCTCTCTGGCCGTGCACAGCTGGGGGACTGGGCTCACGTATGGGAAGACTCTGGAAGGACTCTGTGTGGCTAAACTCGCCCTGGCCCTTCCCGTTGACCGCCGCCACTCGCACCTCATATGTCGTGTTGGGCTCCAGGCCCGTCAGCAGTACTGTTGCTGAGAGGTTGAAAGATTAGAAAAGACAGACAGACATACAGGAAAAAACATAGAAGTCACATAGGGATGCTGATGTTGAGAGGGACATTTCTGGGATTAGTCGCGTGAAAGTGAAACAGACCCCTGCGAGTGACAGCCCTGCCGCAGCACTTGTCTGACAGACGTCTCCCCCCTCCGACTCGTCTCTGCCGCATCCCACTAATCCACCCCAGCACCTCACTGCGCCACCTAGTAAACAAGCCGGCTTAGCAGACTAACAGCATCGCTAACAGTGCCAATATCCCTCCAATGAGGCGTGACCTCCACCGCCATGCACTAATGTGGAGGAGGTCGGGGTGGTACAGCTAATGCTAATGCTAGCCTATTGTATCACATTGTCAATAGGTTGCCACAAATTTCCAGTCACCATCAGAGCCATTCTAACTCTGAGGATGGGACATATCATTGTGGGGCTTCGCAGACAGATTCGTGGGCCTACGTGGATCGGATGAGTAATCCACTGCAGATGAGCTAGCTAGTGTACCTCCTTCCTGCCATCCTTCCATTCATGGCCAGAGATAGTAGTGTTGTATACTGGGGCTCTGAGTCAATATGTGGGAGTGCTGTTTGCATGGATTCGTTTTGAAAGCAGCTGTAGCGCTCCATTGTTGATCCTCCGGGATTAGTAGATGGTAAATAATCAGCTTCAATATTTGGAGGGAGGAAAACAACGTCACTGTAACCTCTTATACACCTAATATCATCTCGACCAGAGGGATTTCATTCATTATTTCGACAAAATGGCACCAGAACATGTCATGAACTATCGTGGACGCAAAAAACATTAACTCATACAATAGCCCACCGCTCTCAAAATAACAATGCATGGATAAATCTGTAGAGCGCTGTGACATTTTTGCAGCAGTCAGCCAAAAATCACAGATTTCTATGTAAATTTGCAGTCTAATTTTTCAAAAGTAATTTACATAGCTTTCATGGTTCATCACGCGGAAAGCCCAAAAGGACGTTCAATTCCGAGTTAGGCTTTTGCTGAACTTGGGTGAAGGTTGTTGTTTTGCAAGTTGCGCTGCTGTAAAAGTGTGCTAAGGGAAATGGCTGCTTTGCAATTGTATAATGGGGGATCTAAATACAAAATGAGCTATTTACAAAGCCTTGGGCTCTACCAGGGGTTTGATGAGACCTTTAGTTAGCACCAGTGCCATTCAGATGAACAAATTGTGCCAACTCATTATACACAAACCTGTTTTATAGTGTAAATGTGCATCATTACTATTAAGGCCCTGAAGTGGCTACGATGATTAAATTGAATGTCAATTTCCGACTGGTAATTAGTTGATTTCCCTATCACAGTTAACGTGCTCACCTCGAGACTATGAAGGCGGTTAAACAGAATGCACTAACTGTAAGGCGCACTGGATAAGAGCATCTGCTAAATGACTTGAATGGAAATGGGTGGAACACAAGAACAAACACAAATGAAGAATTCCTACATTGTACACCACTGCACTGTTTTCATTCTCTTCGTACATCTCTGTTGGATAAATCTTTCTTCTGTCGCAATTGTTTCTTTTTCGATTTTCCCCTCTATCATCACATTTTTTTGTCTTTATTTTCCCCTCTTTAACTTTCCATTTCTGTTCTCATTGCCTTTATATATCACTTTGCTCTCTCTCCATCCCTCAGTGCCTACCTACTGTTTAGTATTCGCAACGTTCCACCTCGCTATTGTAATTGACTCCAAAATGAGGGATATTAGCGATAAGCCCTTCAGGTTTGTCAGTCCTGCTTATCGTCTGAGCATTCGTCCTTCTGAGTTCCCCTTTTTTGAAGTCCATATCACGCGGTGCCTCAGAAATCAATTTGGAGTTGTGGAGCCAGAGCGGGAAGGAAAGAGAATGGGAAAGTCAGTGGCTGTTGCTTTTCAGCCATGCTGGCTAGCTTCTCCATTTCTCTCGCTCTCACTCGTTGTCTCTCTCCGTCCTCCGTCCTCTCTCAATCCCTCCCCCTCCCTTCTATGGGCTCTGACCCGAGTGTAGGAGGCCCCCTGATCCTGTGGAGGCCGAGGCTCACAGCGGAACGACGGTTTTAAAGGATCACAGCTTGGATCAAGTGGCTACGGCTCCCTGGTCACGCTTGTTTGGCTGTTTCGCTGGGTTCGACGTGTGTGAGGATTGGAGCTAACGTGCGGAAACAGAGGTACCGTCAAGGATGAGGGGTGTTTGGCTGACATAGGTGGGGCAGAACCTTTCATTGAAAGACTGAGCCCTGGTTAGTCCCTGAGCGCAGCACCTTTTTCTGTCTGAGTAAAAATGTGAGGTACATATACGTAACGGGTGTCACTCTGGCGCAGGTGACCATATAGAATGCCACCATCATGAACGATAAGGCTAATGATAATGATGATAATGACGATATGGCGATGATGTCAAAGAGCAAAATGGTGTTGAAGTTGCTGATGAAGATGATGATAATGTAAAATAACAATGAGAATAACATAATGACATAATAACATGTCATAATTACCACAATTGTATTAATAAAGACCAAAATAGAAAACCATAATCCTATCCTATCCCTAACCTTAACCTTTATCCAAAACCTAACCTTAACATTACCCCATAACCCTTATTGTAAAACCAACTCTAACCGTAATCAGCAGAGAGTTTGACTGTCTGTGAGCAATTACAGAAAGACACCTGTACTCTGAAAATAAAGTGCGTCCGACAGGGGGAATCAAGGTGTCCAGCATGTGACTTACTTTGAACACCATGTGACTTGACATCTCTCCAGTCCTTCGAGCCCACTTCCTTGTAGTTGACCAGGTAATGGCCAATGGGCACACCGCCATGCGAGTCAGGCTTCATAAAGGTCACCGTGGCGCTGCGCTGTGACACAGCCGACAAGCGCACCGAGTACGGGTTTGAGGGCACGTCTGAAAGAGAGCAGAGAAATCAGGTGGCACACTAATATCGCCCCCCAAAGTGCTCTTGGTAACATGACGGCACGCTGACGTCTGTATTTGATTTGTTTGGAAATATTATGTTGTTAACTGGTCGTTATGGGCAAATCAAGTCCTGAGACAAAGATACAAAGATGTTGCCATGCCAACTCGGGCATCTTGGTTTTGGCGATGCATAACGCTTTATGTTATCCCACACACAGTGTTCAGGCGTGGTTCAAAAAGCCAAGGCCATTATATTTATCAGCAGTCGACTCAATCACGTTATCACACAAACACTTCCCTTTTATCTGGCTGAGCCACGGGGCTCGAGCGAACCAAAAGAAAGAGTTTCTGTCCTGCCGAGCCTCTCTTTCATAAGAGCAAGAATACATTATAGAAAGAGAAGCCTTTCAACACGGTTGTGAGGAACGCAAGGACCTGCATGCACAGACATGCACACATAACCATATGGTGCAAACACACGCACATACACACACATAAACCCACAACGTGCAGAAAAGGAAACCGTCAACTATATGTATAAAAGATTGAATTATGAAGGTCTGTGTACAAAGACAGATTTAACAATTGATTCTTAAACCCCAGCATATTTCTTCCAAACAACAAGTCGTGCATGTTATTAAAGGTGAACAGTTTGAATGTTTATCTAGCAACATATCTTCTACACATAAACAGTCTTTTTTCCCCCTTGTTTCTATCTCCTGATATAATTATCAACTTAGCCATTTGGCTAGCATCATGGCTAATTTCGCCTGGTTGGCCTATGAGAAAAACTGGCAGCTAGTCATTTCAGACCACTGGTTCAAACCAGTGGTTTTAGCAAACATTCATGAGTATGGCATTGTGAATGCTTGCACAGTGGTTGCATGCAGTTGAAGCCTTCAGAGTCAATTCTTCTGTCATTTACTACACAGCAAGCCAGATGCTTCATGTTCAGATTAAAAAGACTGTGTTTTAAGTTGGCACAACCCCATAATGTCTTGAGCAATACATCACTTATAGCACCACAAAGTATCTTCAAGTGCTGGTTTAGAATCAGTGTTGCCTTGCGACTCAGAACTAAAAAAAGTGGGTCTCTGATCCTCATTCAGCACTTGCAGGCACTTTGTCAATACAGGCCCTAATCCTTTTTTAGCATTACAAATAATGCATGGATTCTGAACTATGATCTGCCAGTCACTTGCATCAATAGCATTCATATTATAATCATATCTAAATCATATATAAACATATGCATTAGGGTTGTGAGCCGGTTTCCATAAGAAGATACTGATCATGAATCCAGTGTTGTTGGCTGACAGTGTTGGCTCAAAATCTTCTGTCTAGAGTTATAACCCTAGAGCTGGCACTCTGTCTAATGATAAGATGTTAAAGGCGAATGGCTCTCAGCGTGAAACAAAGTGAAGTGATGAGTGTGTGTGTGAGTGTGTGTGTGAGTGAGTGTGTGTGTGTTTTGGATCTGTCATTTCATTCAATTGACCCCCAATGCTCTGATTTAGTCTGATGACTTGTTATTTACAATGACACCCCATTGCAAAAGCGAGAGATCCAAATCTTAATTGAGCACACAGCAAATATTTCTTTACTCCAGTGTGTGTGTGAGAGATTTTATAAGTTTATGCACATATAAACACAAAGTACATGCATATCGAATGGCCTTGCAAAAACTACACCTTAAGTCCACAGAAGTATTCTTTGTGGAGACTGTGTGTTTGAAGTAATTGAAAATGCACTATAGAGAATTGAACTGCTGTATTGTATATAAGCCTGCATAATGTACCATAATTTAAGGGGGTAATTTAGTAAACAGCTACAGTATGTTAAATCAGCAGGCACTACTTGAGATTAGGTTAGGCTAAATAGAGATTGGAGGGTGATTACGAGATTTACTGCCATGGCCAGTAAGAAAGTAATACACCAGCAAAGAGAGCAAGAGAGTTGAAAACATTGGAATTATCCTCCTTGTGCTTCCAGTGGTGGCATCAGTCAAAAGTAAGATATTTGACTGGTCACCTAGGAAAATATTTGAGCAACTGTGCCTCGCGCATGATACGCACTGTGAACAATTTTGTATATCTATTGTAATATGTTCAAGTTCATCCATATTAGGTAAATGATTTTCCAGATTCAATCTGTATAATAATGAGAGAAAGTCCAATGTGCTATAATAAGGCGGTTTGGTGGGGGTTTGGTCATGGGGACTGTAATACACTTCCAGAAGATTTACTTTATCAGGCCAGCACTTACCTGCCTGGGCCAAGATGAACTCCTGGTACTTTGCTCCAATGTTGTTCCGGGCCGTGCAGTTGTAGCGTCCGAAATCCCTGTCTGAAACAGGAGTAACCTATAAAGAGACAAACAGCTGAGTGAGCTTAGAGGAAGGAGCTTAATCACCATACAAAAAACAACACTGCCAAACTAAAATATCAACAAAAGACCTCTGGGTTATGCTTTGCTTGCTCAACCAGAAATGCAGAAGCAAACGAAGAGGTCAAACCTGTCCAGATTGGAAAGGATGGAAAATAAAGACAATTTCAGACCGAATTATTTGTCTCATACTCAGAGGTTGGAAAATTGCAGACAGAGCTAAACATACCTTCAGAAGAACCTTCAATGGCCACTGGTGTGGGTGATATACACTGCCTTTTGTATTCAGGCCCCTTCACTATCTCCACATTTTGTGGTTTTATAGACTTATTTCATAATTGATTAAAACATTTTCATCAATCAATACACAATATCCTATAATGACTAAGAGAATGGCAGTTTCTACCATTCCTACTTGTAGTGCCTCTCAAAGTCTGTCAGATTGGATGAGGAGTGTTGATGCACTGCAATCTTCAAGTTTCACCAAAGGTGTTCAATTGGTTTAAAGTCCGGGCTTTGACAGGGCCAATTAAGGACATTCACATTTTTGTTCCAAATCCACTCCAGCTTTGACTTAGTTGTGTGCTTCAGGTTGTTGACATGCTGAAAAATTTATATTCGCCCCAGTCTGAGGTCCTGTGCACTCTAGATCAGGCTCTCTTAATTTAAGGAGCTTTCTATGTTTTGCTACATTCATCCTTCCTTCACTACTGACCAGTCTCACACTACCTACCACTGAGAACTATCCCCATAGCATGATGCTCCTACCACCATGCTTCACTGTAGAGATGGTATCAGCCAGGTGATGAGTGATACCTTGTTGAATGTAGCGCATGACATTCAGGCCTAATAGTGTGATTCTGGTCACATCAGACAAGATAATATTTTCCTTATGCCCTCAGAGTCCTTCAGACGGCATGTTATATGCCTTTTACTCAGGAGTGGCTTCTATCTAGCTACTCAGGAGTGGCTTAAACTCTAAGGGCCGATCTGGCAGGTTCTGAAAATAATCTTCCTCAGACATATGTATGCCTCAACACAATTCTGCCTCAGGTGTCTACCTTGGACTTCCTGGCTTGGTTTTTGCCCTGACATGAATTGACATGTGTGGAACAGATGTGTTTTTCTAAATCATGTCCAATCAATTGAATTTGCCCCAGATATAATCCAATCAATTTCTAGAGACAAACCCAAGGATCATCAAAGGACACATGATCCATCTGATTGAGTGTCACGTCAAATCGTCTGAATACTTATAAATGAGTTATTTAACATCTTCATTTTCAATTCATTTTCACTTAGTCATGTCACTTTTTTGTCATATCGTTTGTAGATCAAATAGATTTAAATAGAATGAAATTCAATCAATTGTAAATTAAGTCTGTTACACAACATAATGTGGTGAAACTGAAAATATCTGAAAACTTTCCGAAGGTACTGTAGGTGGTAAGACTTTTAACTTTGGAACGCTATTTGCTATTAACTCAGTTCCAATAACATCAGAAAAAGGAGACTCACATATTAGTAGGGATTAACTAGAAGCTAAAGACAATTTTTAAAGCATTTATTGTTTTTTATAATGGCGTCTATTCAGACGCCATGCACTCCCCAGGTCTGAATAGGGATTAATCAACTTTCAGGGAACCCATATTTACCTTTTTGTATCCTTGTCTACACGCTAATCCCCACAGCACATATAAACTTGGAATAATAACAATTTGAACTCGGCATTTAAGGAATATCATTCTATGGGAGTGATCTTACTAGGTAAAGCATTCATCATCTTTTTATATTAGCAAATGGAGGTACTGCAAGGTGTGGCTCCAAATGGAGTTCTACTTTGGATGTTTGATCATGTAAACAAATACTTTCAGTTACCTTACTCAGAATAGCAGTGCCCATGCGTTTCATAGTACCCACCTCTAGAAGGGACTTGCCATCAGTTGTGTGGACACGTGTGTTGGCAGTGCCCTCGGCTGAGATGGTGAGGCGCTCTCTTCTCCACAGCATGGTTGCTGGTGGGTTGGACTTGACATCACAGCTGATGTTCACCGGGTTGCCCTCCCATGAGTAAAATATGGTTTGGTTGTTCAGGAACTTGGGCATGTCTATCAAAGACACAACACAATAGATTGGACAAACAAGCAAAACATGCAATACGAGCCAATTAAAAAAAAACATAGATAATTGGAAATGCTAGAACAAATACAAAGGCATGGTGAAAAATGTACACATTTATAAAACTAATCCCAGGGAGCTATGTACAAGAAGATCAAAGTCCAAAAAATGGGTTATCGGGTTTAAGCAGAATCTTACAATAGGGGAAAATAGACAGTGTCTCATTAATGCCTCGATTCACTCTCCCTAAAGTTGAAAGGAAGCTTAAAGTTAATTGAAGACACTGCATGCTGGGCCCAAGATCTCCATTACGATACTCTCTCTCTGTCCCTCAAGAAGAGAGGTTGTGCATGCGCGTATTTGCCTGCAAGCGGTTGCGAGGATGGGCGATAACGAACGATCCCCCCGCTCCATTGTAAGAGCAGTTGGCTGTCGCTGCTCGCTGCTGCGTTCACACCGTAGTCAGTAGAGTGCTATTATGGGCTGTTTTATGACTGCTCTCAGGATTTCATTAGGAAGATTGATGCCTGGCTCGCTGTCACAAGTAGGACGTGCTTTCTTCCCTCCTCCTTGCCTCCCGACGCCAGTGACTTAATAAATGAGTTCATTAGCTCTGCAGCGACAGTTGGCTTAGCCTCTGCTACCAACACGGCACGCCTCTTGGTCCGATTTTTTGTCCCCTTCATTTTTGAATGTCACGTGTAGAGAGGGAGGGCGTGATGGGTCACTGCTCTGATGGCGTGGCGCTGTGAAGGGTGGCGTGGGCACAGTGAACATGGTGATCTTACGCGTGCCCCTCACAAAGGGGGACACTTACAGCGCATTTCTTAGACTAGATAGACAGGAGTTTGTTTACCAGGAAGTTTGCGTGTTGTAAGCTTGTGTAAATGTGACTAACTTTAATTACACATCTACTTGGGCAATTATTACAAGGGCACACATACCAACAAAGTGCTGCTGATTTAACTTAATTATCTGTGTTCTGAAATCCAGTGTTGAGAACTTCAGTTTTAAGCTTATTAGGAAAGACATGAGGTACAACATTTGTTTACCATGAAGTGTGTACGTCTGTTTGTTTCTTTGTCTATGTGTGCACCTTTGTGTGTGAATGCTTCTTTGTGTGTGTATGTTTGTGTGTTACTGTGTGTATATTTGTGTGTGTGGGCACGTGTGCGTGTGGGAGGGATTATAATGCAGCAGGATATCCTGGTACTAATTAGCCTTTCTGGAGGGCAGGCAACTCTGTCATGATTAATCTAGCATTTGTTAAAAGGGAAAACAGAGACAGTGTTAAACAATAGAATATTACAAGTCAGCAGCTTTGCGGCGGTGATGTTTTGCATGTGTATGGATGGCCTATGTAATCCCCAATGAGCAGATGTACAAATGTGTGTGTGTGTGTGTGTCTATACTCACAGAGGTCCAGATGTCAGGATATGTATTTGTTTACTATAATTGCGGAGGTGGGTATTCTTTCAGCCTGGTATCAGTTTAAAACATTAAACTGTACTTACACTCTATGTCAAGGAACATGCTCTTCTGGTGGCCCCCGATCCTGCTGAGGGCCTCACAATCAAAGCGGCCAAGGTCAGATAGCTTCACCCCACTGATGGTTAGCATAGACCTGCCATGGCGGCCCCGCACATCAACGCGTCCATCCTGGCTCTGTGCACACACAAGTAACACACATATGGACCGTGAGTGTATGACATACATCCAATGTAAAGCCTTTAACGAAAACAATTGGTAGATTTTGGAAACTTCCCTTCATGCCTGTCAACTCTTAAGACCTCATAGGGGAACTATATAAGGGCTCCCAGGGAGAATCTTTGGGTAGGGGCCAGAAGAAAAGATGATCAAGAGAACAAGGCTGGAGGACGGAGTTGGAAGAAGACGGCCCGAAGATGGAAGGTGTTGGAGAAGCCGGCAGAGCTACAACCAGCAGCACCCATTCCTCTCAAAACCCCAGCGGGAGCCTCCCCAAACACAGGTTTGACCTCTGAGTTTCCTTTCTCCCTCACTTCCTCCCCTTG
>JACXGI010008704.1:0-32699 GCA_016801175.1 Esox masquinongy
GCCCCCCCCCCCCCCCCCCATCACTGGCCCAGGATCAGCTACCACAACGCCCCCTCTTAACTTCTGAAGTAAGCAGCGGAGATGACGCCAATCTGATCTGTGGCTAGGGGTTGACTACTGGGAGCGGGTGAGGTATTTCCACAACCGTGAAAACCCTACTACTATAACTTAGCCTTATTAAAAATGTAGAGATCAGAGGCAACTGAGCAGCTGTTCATAGTGAGCCAATGAGACCCGAGGTGGAATGAACCCCCCCATGATGCAGCACTAAATGATCAGGGCTGCCCGCCACTGACCAGTAGCGATTCCCGCACCCAAATCCCTGGAACAAAGCCATCGTTGGCCCTGTTTGTAGATGCCGTTGAGTATTTGGGCCGGGTGCTTGAGAACCCCTGAGCTGTGTTCGGTTTTGAGTGGGGTGAGCATGGAGGGACCGAATAATATCGTAGACTCCGAAACGTACTCATTCACTGTGTCAGAGGTCCGGAAAGGCTTTACTTTTAATGTCCATATCATTTTTGGCCTTGAATGGGTCAAAGACATTATCCTGTAAGTTTCATTTTAGCCCAGAATCCACCATTACCAGCAACCACGGTTGTCTCAGCCCCATTCATCCCATTCTCTAAATCCTCTGGGATGGTCCATGCTCGGTTCACCCCCGTGGTTGTGGGGATAATGTTCCGGCCCTTGCTGTCCCTCTTTAGGACGTGATGATGGTGGGTGAGCCCACCCTGATGGGAGGGGAGTTTGGAGACGAGGATGAGCGTCTGATCACGCGGCTGGAGAACGGCCAGTTCGACACGGTCAACGGCGGGGGGGGGCTGGAGGACGAGGACAGTTTCGGCAGCTCCCCCGCCCTAGGGGGTGCTCACTCCCCCTGGAACAACAAGAACCCTAACAGCCAAGATAGCAAGAACAACGACTCCCAGTCCTCACAGTAGAGCCTAAACCCTAACTCACCACCCAGATACGTTACTTCTCTACTTTCAGATTGAATCCCACTTATTCTCTCTCTCTGTCGCAAATGCTCAGTGGTGCTGAACGTCGGCCCTCCTCTCCTGGCTCCCCTTGCTCTTCAGCGCTAGTCATGACTCGGCTCCGTTTAGTTTATGCGTGTTCTTTCAGTGTTTTTTGAGTCAGTGTTTTCGGCCTTCCGTGATCAGTGCCAGCTGTGGTGGCCATTTTGCTGGCGGCCAATATTGGCGGGTTCTTGTTCCAACCTCGGGTCTCTGGGTGTGTTACCTTGACAACATGCCCGTTTCTGTTGTGCTCACCTCACAGGGAAGGAATTATCTAGCGTTATTTATGATCTCTTAGACTTTAGCAGAGTTAAAAAAAGCATTGTGTGCACTTCGGCATAAGTCCAACGTTCAGTTTTTAAAAACTAAATTATTTGTTTTGTAGGACCTGGTTGGAACAAAAACCTGTACACTGCCGGAGCTTGAGGACCGGAGTTGAGAACCACTACGCTAAACCTAAAACAAACACACCAGATACACACAACACACAAACACACACAATGAGGTACTGAAGAGAGCTCCTCCCCCCCTGGACCAGAGCGCCAGGCCATACAGAAGTGGGTTTTGATTTTTCTATGTTTTTAATTTGATTTACATTTTTTTAATTTTTATATCAATTTCTAATAATGAAACAGTCAAACAAAAAACACCCCAGAATATTCTTTGCACTGTTTTCCAATGTAATTTTAATCTATTTTTCCTATGAATTGTTGGCGTATTTTGTTCTTTTTATTATGGCTTCTATAAAGAAATTGTAAAGCATTAGAAACCTGTGACAGGAGAGGAGATAGTACGGTATATAACTGTATAAATATAACTGTTAGATCATTTGTATAATTGTCATTATGATTACTACTTCTGTGTAATATTGTATTGTCTATGGCTGATAGTGTCAGACATGGTTATGACGTTATAACAAAACCCAGCAATTCGGAAGTGAAAAGCCACCTCTTAAATGTCCAAAGCTGTGCCCTAAATGGAATCCTATTCCCTATGTAATGAACTACTTTTGACAAAGACGGACAGGGCAATAATGTAAAGTAAACTACATGGATATGGTAACACTTGGGAAGCATCCTATTCATGTGCTCAGTACCTCACATCCACACTTCAGACAGTGCAGACAATATTAGTTTTACTCCGATTTCCTACTCGAAAAATTTGAAGAAAATTTTGACACCACATTGTAAGATTTATTAAAAAAAACATTTTGTATTGGCTTGTGTTTCCCAATAAATTTTAATCAAAATTTTTTGAAAGCTACAGACCAAGAACCTACTTTGCAAGACCCTTTTGAATATTTGTCCCGGATATGCTATTTGTTAGTATTAAGAATAATTTTATGTGGGCTTTTCCCCCCCATGTTTTCTTTTGTGTCTTTGTGCTTGTATATTTAAGGTAGTTTCTGTATAATTGTTAATGTATTTTTCCTTAAATCAACACCCTAAAGCATATTTCATGTAAAGTAACAATCTCATTTTTGAACTATTTAGAAAATATATACAAGGGTGCGACCATCAAGATCTTGGCTATGAATTTGGTTTCAACATACAACTTATTTATTTTTTATATTGATGTCAATGAGTTCACAAGTTTCTGTACAATATCTGTCTTTTCCCCAGATCTGTTTGTAGAGCTCGATGGGCCGCTCTGTCATCTCAACTACTATTTTGCTTGTCAGTAGCTCACATCAGTGTGACTGGATTAACATTCAGATTTAAACACAAATAAGGACATTCATTTCACATGGTGTAGCATACTGTTCCTATAGTAAATCCACATGTTTCAGTTAATTCATTTCAGTGTTGAATGTTCTGGTTTCTATGTACATGCATTGGTGTAGATACTTAGTTTACCACCAGGGGTCTCCTGAGCTTTGTGACAAGTTGACCAGCCTGTAACAAGTCCACACAATCAACCCTCACACTCTTTCACAAACGGTCTATAAATCTACTCAGACATCAGTAGACTAACTTTTAATGTTTTCAATATCCAATCATGTTCTCTTCAAAAGCCCTCTTTTCTCTGTTCTGGTCCAGCACTTCAGCAGACTGACTGAACAGGAACCGAGGCCACATCACAAATCGCACTGTTTTCCCTAAATAGGACACCACCAGCTATGGCACTGGTCAGAAGGAAGTGTACTGTATAAGGAGCGGGGTGCGATTTGAGTGTCTTGAGTGGTGTGAAGTACCCCTAACTGCCCCCGATAGCACCTCTTGTCATAGGGGTGTTTTGATAAACAGTATATATTATATTTTGCCTAGTTTCTGCCATTGAGGATCTATGTTACGGTATCAATAAAGATGAATTTTCACTTAAATACAAATGACTGGAATTTGTCATCTTAACACGGAAAGTTCCAAGATACTGATAATGCAATTTCTGAGAATGTAATTCCCCTAAAAGATCATTTTTGCCATTGGAGCAGGTGTAAAGTGGGAGGTTATGAGTAGGCTTGAAAATTGTCACTTTGAATTTCTACCGATGGCAGAGTTGAACGTATTTGCTTGCACTCTCTGTGCATGATTTAGATTGCTGAAAAAGACCCATCGTATCAGCAAGCCACTTTTGGCCTGTACTTTTAGTACAGTTTGAAAAAGTGATATAAAGGAGATGGTGTTATAGTTCAGGCCTTGCAAGAATATTGGGAGGCTCTAGATGAATTAGTTGTTTCATTCATAATCCCTTATCTATCGAAAGCTTTGGCCTTTGTCTTAACACCCTAATGGTGACCTTTGACGGGGTGAAGATGTGGTAACCTGGAATATGGGATGACTTTCACTTGTTCTGAAGTCCATGCTTATCAGATCCATTGGGCTTAAGTGTAAAGTGGTAGGGCCTAAACAGGGCAATTATAAATTCAGCACCTGTGAAAGTTCCCACTGTGCTAGGGAGGTTGTGTTTGGAGGCTTACGGTTCAAAGGTCAATGTGAGAACAGTGGCAGATGGCCCGGAGTGACAAGTTTGTTTAAAGGAATTGGTGTAACAGGACTATCAGGGTTGGTTGAGTGATTAACAATCAACCAATCAAATGTATTTGTTAAAGCCTTTTTACAACAGCAGTTGTCACAAAGTGTTTTTACAAATTAAGAGAAACCATGAGTGGTGAACTTCAAAGAATAACAGGTGAAGATTGCATCAAGAGGATTGGTCTGTGTTTTTCTATCCTCACCAGGAAGTAGCTAGCTATCCTTCCATTTAAACCTATTTTAAAGGTGGTTAAATTAACTTCAACTTGATATGTAAAAACTGATCAGTGCCAGCAATCTGATCGACCTAGAATCAGCTAATAACATCCCAAGGATTGGAGACTTTAGGACAACCACACGGTAAGTGTTCTGTTTATAGGGTTACATGCATTTCAAAAAAGTTCTGACAGGGAAATTTGTAATTTGGACTCATTCGTTGGCCATATAGGAGAGTATAGACACAATTAAGGAACTTCTATTCCACATGAGTGCATCAAGGAAAATATAAGTCTGTTAGAAAGAATACTATATGTGTAGTTGGTTTTCTATGCTTGGTAATGATCAGCATTCATGTTCAAATACTGGGTATGGGGTAAATTGAGCAGAGGGATGTGTATGGAGCCCAATTGAGCTCAAATCTATTGACTGTAAGAAAAGAAAAACGTAAGTGAAATATTGCATAGTATGAAAAAACTAAATTCAATCGTGGAAAAAGTGTATGCTGAAATCATGAAATTAATTTTCGCGTCCGATCTTAAAATGTCTTCGTTCAAACACGTTTTTTCCACGTTTGCTTCTTAGGATTACAATTTCTTCCCACCTTCGTTCGAGTCATGTTTTCTCAAAACCAAGTTTTGAGCCTCTATTGATGTGGGGGCGGGGCTTTATCTGGGCATTAAATTCTCGCACCCGATTAGCCATGAATAACACCATTATAAGGTGAAAATCATAGCCTTTCCATACCCTGCTATCCGAGAGAAGTTGAAAAATTGTATAAGCAAGGCTAAATGTGTAGATTTAAACAGAATAAAAAACTGTTATTCACAGGTTGAATGACGTCATTGTTGCCATGGTCACAGACAGATATTGATGAAAGCTTATAGTTGCAGGGTGCTAGTTAGCTTGCTAAACATATTAGCGATTTAATTAGTTTACAGTAACGTCACATTGGACAGACTACCAAAACAGCAAAATAAAGTGACAGATTCAATAAGGTAGTTGTATATAGCCTATCAGGATATGACACCTCCGGCTGGGTTGGGTAGTTCGTCCACTTTGATGGAGGCAGACTGAATGGACACTCAACCCCTATTTCTTGTGTTTACGACATGAAATAATTGTTTGCCTGACTGGCCATAGTGTTTGTACTCCTAATTGCTAAAATGCAATATAGTTTTCTTATTTTGTTAGATTTATTGGCAAAAACGTCGGATTTTGTATTCACCGCCAGTCAAATGAAATGGGCTGTTTTCCCCCAAAAAGGGGCAGGAGTATAACGCAAAAGCAAAGTACCCGGATGGGTTGCTCTCATCTATAGAGGCTCAAAACGTTTTGAGAAAAGATGACTCGAATGAAGGTGGGAAGAAATTGTAATCGTAAGAAGAAGCGAATGTGAAAAAACGTGTTTGAACGAAGAGATTTTAAGATCGGATGTGAAAATCCATTTCGGACGTGAAAATCCATCATAATTTTAGCATACACTTTTACCACGTTTGAATCTATTTTTTATACGATTAAATTTAGTTTTTTCATACTATGAAATATTTCAGTTACGTTTTTCTTTTCTTACAGTCAATACATTTGAGCTCAATTTGGCTCCATAGATGTGGTATTCACAAGTCCTCAGCATTCAAAAAGGCCATGTTCTTTACACAGGAAAATGCTCCATCACATGTATCCATGTACTCCACTGCTTGGCTAGCAAGCAAGGGCCTCAAAGATGCCCGAATAATGACCTGGCCCCCTTCCTTACCTGACTTAAATCCTATTGAGAACTTGTGGACCCTTCTCCAACGTGAGATTTACAGTCAGGGAAGACAATACACCTCTTTGAACAGCATTCGGGAGACTGTGGTTGCTGCTTCAGTGAAAGATGATCAGGAACAGATCAAGAAACTGACAGACTGCATGGATGGAAGGCTCATGGCAGTTATTGAAAAGAAGTGTGGCTATATCAGTCACTGAATATTTTTAAAAGGCCAGAAATGTTATTTAATTTTCATTTTGTGTTACTTATTTGTTGCACTTACTCTAAAAATTGAGAATAAACAAGTGAGTTGGAGACATTATTTTTGTAATTTAGTTGCCTAATAATTCTGCACACTAATTTTTGCCTAATAATTGTGCACATTTATGTATTCCCCTGAGATAGATCAAAACTAATTTATCCTTTGTTAAACATTCAGGTTTGAATTTCAGTGGTTTTTATACTTTTCCTTGTTAAATTAGATTTGGTTCAGGTAATCACCTAATCAGTACCTCATTAAGTAAAATGAGGTGTGCCTGTGTTGGAATTTAACAGACACTGGAATGGAATGGCTGCCATACAGGTAAAAATGCTGATTTAAGAAAAATTAGGAGTGGTCTCTTAATTATTTCCAGAGCTGTATATTTAAAGGGGCAATATGTACTGTACTACTAGCATAAAAACAAGCAAAAATGACCAGTATACATCTACAGTTAATGTTTTAAGTAAATGTTTCAAATGATCTTTTTCTACAAAATTAATCTGTGACTGACAACATACATTCCATTTAAATGTTCTCACTGGTCCATCTATCAATTTGCTTTCACTTGTAATCTCCTTACACTTGCTTTAGATATTCACAGTACTATCCTTCCTACCCTAGACCACCATGGACTAGCTAGTACTTTACCGGTCTTGTTCAGTAAGGGAGGATGAGGAATTATTGTTTAGAGGCAGGATTCTACATAATGCCCCTTTAGGAGAATAACAAATGTGTTATGAACCCACCACGTTTGAATGTAAAGACAGATGCACTAAAGACAATGTCATTTAGAGTGGTTATTAGTAGTCTTACCATGGTCATTCCAATATAAGCGGGAAAATATTTTTATTTTGTCAATTACTGTTAATGGTAAATTAACATCTAAATAAATGTTCAGTTTCTAATCACGATTTTTCTGAATCATTTCAAAACTAATTTTATCATAATTTACCTCTGAATAAAGTAATTTAATTGTAATGGATTTTACATTAAAAAACACTTAAGAACCAGATCTCTCTTCCTCTGAACATAATACATTGTAGACTTCAATCCCAAACCAACATATTCCCGTGAAACATGCACGGTTTTGTAACAGTGTTTCGTAGTAACGGAAGAATGGAATTTAGAAAATTTTATGATTTGCTAATGGGAGCTGGCTTCAGATGAACAAGTTATGTTCACTGCATCAAACACAACCAAACATGCTGCCAAATAAACACACTTCTATAAAATTTCTATACAATTTGTGGTGGAGACTTGAATGTAGAAATTACATTTTGGGCCAACGCCCTCAAGCTTTCTGTTCAGAGTACCCGGGCTAGTAGAATTTTCTTCCAGCATCCGCCAGGGCAGGGCTGAATAGCAACTGGGATTAATCTCTGTCCCACTCTTCTCTTTGCCCAGTTCTGCTCTTCATTGGCTCTTTTATTCTACCCCTGACAAGGCTTAACCGGAGGCAGATATACACTAAATTTCTTTGGCTTCATCATAGCCTCTATGAGGTATGCACCCATTTTTTTTGGCTCCATCATAGCTTCTCAGGGTCTCAAATACCGTTGTTATGCAGATGACACTCAACTCCAAGTAAACTCCAAGTTGTACAGAATTCAGCTGCCAGACTTCTTACAAGGACTAAATCAAGGTCTCATATAACCCCAGTGTTGGCAGCTCTACATTGGTTACAGGTGAAGCTCAGAGTAGATTTTAAAATTCTACTTATCACTTTTAAGGCACTACATGGTTTTGCACGTAATTACATTAGTGACATGCTAAACCTATACTGCACTGTTAGGCCTCTCAGATCAGCTGTAAAAGGACTTCTGGCTGTCCCGGAGTCTAGACTGAAAACTAAAGGGAACTGAGCCTTTGCTGTACGGGTCCCTAGACTTTGGAACGGCCTTCCACAGAATGTCAGGGATGTTACGTCAATGCATTCTTTTAAATCTTACCTAAAAACCCATTTTTATAAGATGGTTTTTATGAATATTTTATCATTGTGATTTTATATTTTGTTTATTCTTTTTACTTCCTTTATTTAAAAAAAATATATATTTATTTTTTATATATATTTTAATGTATTTCTGTTTTTACTGTGAGTAAAGCATTTTGTGTACTTGAACTAGAAAAGCGCTATACAAATAAAGTTATTATTATTATTAACTACAGTGCCCTCAACTAATATTGGCACCATTGGCCAATATGAACAAAACAGGCTGTGAAGAAATGTCTTTGCTGTTAATCCTCTTAGTTTTTCATTCAAAATATTCACAAAAATAGATACTTCAATTAAATAAAAATGACTGAAAAAAATGTATCCCTTTGGGGAAGTCCCAAGAATAAAGTAATCATGTCAGAAAAAGGATTGTTGAGCTGCAAAATTTAGGAAATTGCTGAATTTGCCCAGCGGTTGAAAATGTCCATTTCCACTATCAGGGCTATAATTAAGAAGTTTTAAGCAACTGGAGATGTTAACAATCACCCTGGAAGAGGAAATGTGTCTATATTGACCCTATGCACAGTGAGGAGGATGGTTAGAGTGGCCAAAGAATCTCCAAGGATCACAGCTTGAGAATTGCAGAATTTAGTTGAGTCTTGGGGTCAGAAAGTCTCCAAAATTACGATCAGACACACCTACATAACCACATGTTGTTTGGGAGGGCTGCCAGAAACAAGCCTTTGCTGTCATTAAACAACAAACTCAAGTGCCTACAGATTTCCAAACATTACTGGATCTTTCAATGGGACCAGATCCTATGGTCAGATGAGAACAAAATAGAGCTTTTTGGAAACAAACACCAGGGGAAGACAGCCATGCAGAAAAGTACCTCATCCCCACTGTGGAGTATGGTGGTGGATCTTTGATGTTGTGAGGCTGTTTTTCTTCCAAAGGCCCTGGACAACTTGTTAGGATACATCATGGACTCCATCAAGTACCAGCAGATATTAAAAGAAAACCTGACTCACTCTGCCAGGAAGCTTAAACTGGGCTGCGGTTGGATTTTGCAGCAGGACAATGATCCAAAGCAAAACTAAAAATCAACACAAAAAGGGTTCACTGACCACAGAATAAAAGTTTTGCCATGGCTCTGTCCCTCTGACCCAAACCAGATAGAAAACCTGTGAGATGAACAAGTGTGGACCTTGGAATCTGAAGGATCTCGAAAGATTCTGTATGGAGGAATGGTCGCAGTTCCCTTGCCATGTGTTCTCCAACCTTATTACTTATTATAGGAGAAGACTCAGGGCTGTTATCTTCGCAAAGGGACATGGCAAGTATTAAATGGTGGGACGCCATTGATTGTGGCACACATACACCGATGAACAATAACATTATGACCACCTGCCTAATATTGTGTAGGTCCCACTTTTGCTGCCAAAACAGCCCTGACCGCTCAAGGCATGGACTCCACTAGACCTCTGAAGGTGTGCTGTGGTATCTGGCACCAAGAAGCAGATCCTTTAAGTCCTGTAAATTGCGAGGTGGGTCCCCTATGGATCGGACTTCTTTGTGCAGCCCATCCCACAGACGCTTGATTGGATTGAGATCTGGGGAATTTGGAGGCCAAGTCAACACCTTGAACTCGTTGTTGTGTTCCTCAAACCATTCCTGAACCTTTTTGCTTTGTGGCAGGGCGCATTATCCTGCTGAAAGAGGCCAATGCCATCAGGGAAAACTGTTGCCATGAAAGGGTACACATGGTCTGCAAAAATGCTTAGGTAGGTGGAAAGTGTCAAAGTAACATCCACATGAATGGCAGGACCCAAGGTTTCCCAGCAGAACATTGCTGCCTCCGCCAGCTTGCCTCTTTCCCATAGTGCATCCTGGTGTCATGTGTTCTCCAAGTAAGTGACGCACACGCACCCGGGCATCCATGTGATGCAAAAGGAAATGTGATTCATCAGACCAGGCCACCTTCTTCCATTGCTCCGTGGTCCAGTTCTGATGCTCACGTGCCCATTGTAGGCGCTTTCGGCTGTGGACAAGGGTCAGCATGGGCACCCTGACTGCTCTGGGGCTTGTGATGGTAATTTCATCGATAGGAACTCTTAAAAGAGTAAGTACAGAGACAAAATTCTCTCGGCACAATTAACAGTTTATTTGCAAATAGAGAGACGCGTCAAAAGCTTACAAAATAACCCTCTGAGGAATCTCTGAGGAAAATACATGAATAGTCAGTATTTATTACCGTTAAAAGGGGTGTGGTAAGATGCTGCGCAGCTGTCTTATGTCACACAGGTTTTACCCAAAGGGCGGGCTGTCCCCCCACCTTATCCTTCCTGCCCTAGGTGTTTACTGTTGTGTTTACCCAAAGGGGCCAATTGCCCCTACTTCCCCCAAGGGCCACATTCCTAAGGAACAAAGGACAGATACCCTTATTGGTTTAGGCAGATAAACAGATGGTCAGAGTACCTAATGATCCTTTGATATTATGCAGACGTGTGTCACAAACAAAGACCAGAGTTACATACCAGGTAATAGAAAAGCAGACATTTCTCGAATGTACATTAGTTCAAGAATTTCCATAACAGGCTACACAGCCCCATTCGCAACAAACAGCAATGCACTGTGTGTTCTGACACCTTTCTATCTGTACCAGCATTAACTTTTTCAGCAATTTGAGCTACAGTAGCCCGTCTGTTGGATCGGACCACACAGGCCAGCCTTCGCTCCCCACGTGAATCAAGGAGCCTTGGTCACCCATGACCCTGTCGCCAGTTCACCACTTTTCCTTCCTTGGACCACTTTTGATAGGTACTGACCACCGCAGACCGGGAACAACCCACAAGGGCTGCAGTTTTGGAGATGCTCTGACCCAGTTGTCTAGCCATCACAATTTGGCCCTTGTCAAAGTCGCTCAGATCCTTACGCTTGCCCATTTTTCCTGCTTCTAACACATCAACTTTGAGGACAAAATGTTCACTTGCTGCCTAATATATCCCACCCACTGACAGATGCCATGATAATGAGATCATCAGTGTTATTCACTTTACCTGTCAGTGGTCATAATGTTATGGCTGATCGGTGTATATTTAAACTAGAAAAGGAAAAAGGCATGCCTAGTTCAGCCAGCCAACGATTAGACGTGATGAACATTGTTGCCCTCACTGGATTTGAAACTGGGTCCCCCACGTGAGAGGCTAAATCTTTAACCACTACGCCATGGAACTAAAGAGTTACTAAGTGTTGGTATAGCAAATGTTTCGCTAGACACCACTAAGCATTGTGTTAAACTGACTAATGTTTCTTATTAAGTTTACCTCCAACACAAATAGCATCTATGAACTGTATCGCTTTTGCCGCTGGCCATTTTCACAGCCTATTACAATATTATGTTTGAGGTGTTCAGATCAGAAAGAAATAAATGGACCAGAGGAATATAAAAGTCAAAATCTAGAGATTTTCTTAGTGCTATCACGGAGTCTGTTAGTGATCCCTCTAAATTCGGGAAAACCGTTAACTCACTCAAACCTGGTAACTCCTTGACAACCCTACCAAAGAAAATTATATCGGATTCCTGGATCGTCAGTGACTGAACTGAAATTTGTGATGCCTTTAATAAGCACTTTATTTCTGCTGGTTTTGTTTTTGAAAGAAAAAATTCTTTCAAAAAAGTAATCCTGACCGGTCTATTGCTTCAGCCCCTCGGCCCTCAGGGAAACAGGAAAACAATAAGCCGTTTTTTTATTTCCAAAGATTCACAGAAAGTGAGGTCTTTTCTGCATTATCTGCAATAGATTCTAAGAAATCGGTAGGCGCTGACAATCTGGATTCATATTTACTAAAGTATGCTGCTCCTTTTATTGCTAGTGCAGTGACGCACATCTTCAAACACTAGTCGTAGGAATTATTCCTTAAGCTTGGAAAACAGCTTTTGTTTTATCACTCAAGGGAGGTGATTGTAGTGAATTGGCTAATTATCGGCCCATCTCTAAGCTTGCCTTTTTGGCCAAAATTCTAGAGTCATTGGTGAATAAGGAGCTACAATCATTTTTAACGATCAACAATACTCTTTCCAGCATTGAATCTGGTTTCAGACCTAATCACATTTCCGCTAAGTCCACAGTACGTATTGTAAATGATATTGCAAAGGCCCTAGTAAGTGCAGTGCTGCCATGTTTGTAGATTTGTCTAAAGCCTTTGACACTGTAGACCATGCAATATGTTTGAGTAAGCTGTCGTCAATAGGACTAGGTCTGAATGCCTGTCGTTGGTTTGATGACTATCTTAAGGATAGAAGTCAGGCTGTTAGAGAGTCCTGGCCCATTTTGGTACGAACCTCTCAGTACCGCTTAGCTATTAGTAATATGGCATCTATAAAGGTGATATTCTATTCTAGTAGAGGCTTTTGACATTACTGGCTTATACATGTGATATCAAGATAGCATATATGCTTTGATGTTTGCCACCAATGTGTTTAAAGCCAAGCAATGGAAGAGTATTCAAGACTTGTTCATTAAGGTAAACATAAAGCATATTTTCTTAGGGGAAATTAACAACTAAAATGTAACAGGCCAACTCCAGGTAGTCCTTCCATTTTTTAGTCAGTTGTCTTTTGTTTGACACCTATTGAACAAGACCCTTGTGTTTGTAAACTGACTGCCTCTTTGATGATGATGATGAGGGGAGACAAGAGATACATACGTACATACATACATACATACATGCTTCATGAAAGACAATGTATCTGTTATAGTGCACTGCTCTAGACCGGATCCTAATGAACTTGGGAAAACAGTGAGTAGAATTCTATTTGGAATATGGAAATGCCCTCTGTGGATTAATGTTTACCTCAGCTTCACTTCTGTCCTGCTTCCCAAGGGAGGGAAACGGATACACTGGCCTGTTTATGGCCTGTGGATGAGTCCAGTGGGCAGCTTGTTTTGCAGGAATACACACAGAACAACATAGACAAATGCAACCAAATCTAATTTAATGAGGAAAAGTATAAAATCACTGGTCATCACTATCCTCTTGCAATAGGACCAGCTGGATGGAATAAACAGTGCAACCCCCCCCCCAAAAAAAACAGTGCAAGTAGTAATTTGAATAAAAAAATAACTATTCATTATGACAAAATAGTTGAAAAGAAAAGCTTTGAGTGAGGAATTGAAAAGTGTTCAATTCTGGCTTTACTGGCAGAGAGATACAGTGAGCGTCAGGTTGCTTCCATCCTGAAAATTTCTAAGACAGCGGTACATAAGAACAAGGTAAAGCAACAGACATTGGGGACAACAAAGCTACAGACTGGCAGAGGTCGAAAACGACTGTCCACAGACTGAGATAACCGTCAACTCATTCGAATGTCACTCAACAACCGTAGGATGACATCAAGTGACCTACAAAAAGAATGGCAAACAGCAGCTAGGGTGAAGTGCACAGCGAGGACGGTTCGAAACAGGCTTCTAGGGGCAGGGCTGAAGTCCTTCATCAATGAGAAGCAAAGAAAAGCCAAGCTGAAGTTTGCAAAAGACCATAAGGATTGGACCATAGAGGAATGGAGTAAGGTCATGTTCTCTGACGAGTCAAATTTTCAGCTTTGCCCAACACCTGGACGTCTAATGGTTAGACGGAGACCTGGAGAGGCCTACAAGCCACAGTGTCTAACACCCACTGTGAAATTTGGTGGAGGATCGGTGATGATCTGGGGATGCTTCAGCAAGGCTAGAATCGGGGAAGATTTGTCTTTGTGAAGGACGCATGAATCAAGCCAAGTACAAGGTTATCCTGGAAGAACACCTGCTTCCTTCTGCTCTGACAATGTTCCCCAACTCTGAAAATTGTTTTTTCCAGCAGGACAATGCTCCATGCCACACAGCCAGGTCAATCAAGGTGTGGATGGAGGACCACCTGATCAAGACCCTGTCATGGCCAGCCCAATCTCCAGACCTGAACCCCATTGAAAACCTCTGGAATTTTATCAAGAGGAAGATCATCAAACAAAGCCGAGCTGCTTGAATTTTTGTGCCAGGAGTGGCATAAAGTCAACCAACAATGCAATGTGACAGACTGGTGGAGAGCATGCCAAGACGCATGAAAGCTGTGATTAAAAATCAGGGTTATTTCACCAAATATTGGTTTCTGAACTCTTCCTAAGTTAAAACATTAGTATTTTGTTGTTGAAAAATGAATATGAATTTGTTTTCTTTGCATTATTTGAGGTCTGAAAACAATGCATCTTTTTTTGGTTATTTTGACCAGTTGTTGTTTTCTACAAATAAATACTCTAAATGACAATATTTTTATTTGGAAATTGGGAGTAATGTTGTCTGTAGTTTATAGAATAAAACAAAAAGTTCATTTTACTCAAACACATACCTATGAATAGTAAAACCAGAAAAACTGATTATTTTGCAGTGGTCTCTTAATTTTTTCCAGATCTGTATGTCTTATCTATTAAGGCTGTTCTACTAACATTGATATTCAGGATAGGAGGGTGTAATATTCCTCCCTAGGATATCTCATAGAATTCTATTTTCTGCATAGGGGGAGTTTGAATTTGAATTTGTTTGAATCTCAGGTGATGGATTTAACACAAGTGTGAATAACCAAATTACGTAGCAGCCAGCAGGCATGAGGGCAGGGACGTTGCTAGGCCTGTTTTAGGGGGGCCCTGTACATTTTTTATTCTAGAGTAATTATGTGGTTATGGACTTTGTGGTTATGGACATTGTTGGGAGGAATGCAAGTGTTACATGTCTTGGAATTGATTATCTGAGGTCTAATTTAACACTTATCCTAAAAGATGATTCAATAACATAAATTACAAGTAGAACAGGTCCAAAAGAGAACAACATACATTACTGAATGTCAATTAATGTAGTCCAAAAGCATTAAGTTAATGGCATAACCTAAAAATACAAAATTAAATGATATGCTAGTTTGACAATTAAACATTTAAGTTCAAAACTAACCAGTGATCAATATAATAAAAATGAAGAGTGTATCTTGCCTGCTTGCATATAGTGACAGGTGCATCATGCATCATTAGTTAGTTATAACGTACCCTAATTGACTAGAGCTGGCTAACAAGTAGCCTACCTCGTCACGTAGCTAGCTATTTTTAAACGTAGCTATAAGGGTTGTCATGTTTTCTGTGTTCTGTCACTGGCAAGCTATTCGAATCTCAGATTCAAAGAATTTAGTAGATAAGCGATCTTAGTGAACTTGTTAACTATCCCTAAATATATAGCTAGAAGTTGTCATATGGAAGCACTTACCAAAATCTTCATCATTGACCCTGTAATTCTTCCTTCATAAACGCATGCACTAAATCCAAAACACCACACCAATGGAAACCGTCAATGGGCGTAACTTAATATGGAGGTTCCTTAACATTAAGTTATGCCCCCGACTTGCGGTCTGCAGATATACCCTCCTCAAATGATCAGCATTTTTTTTTCTTTACTGGAAGGCAAGAAAGCTAGATACAACTTTCTAGTAGACACTTCAGAGAAGACTAAGATCTGTCATTTGTAATATAAATAAAATATTATATATAATAAACCAATTATAATGTAATTCAACAAAATATTAAGGTGACCAATAATTGGAGACGGTGGCCGATAATAGGCGGTCGTATTTTTTAGCTACGTCACTAACCAACTACTGAAAATATTAATTTCCCATTAATGACATTTGTATTTCACTAATAATCATCATAAACATTGATGACTTGATCAAATGATTACTCGGTACAAGAAGATGTTTTTTAAAATTGCTGTTGGATATGCCGATAATTGGTTTGAGATTAGTTATGTTCTATTCTTCGGTTTCAACGGAACACAGTTGCAAAACTGCGTGTTTCACAGATTCATGTTTGTTTGGGTTTGAAGTTAACGTATTGCAACGTATTCTGTTCAGAGGAAGGGAGATGTGGTTATTAAATGTTTCTTTTTTAAATTATTATACATTTTTAATGACTTCCTTCCGAGATGAGTGGGCTAATTACTAAATTATTCAGAATGATTCAGAGAAATCCCGCTTAGAAACAGAATATGTACTGTATGTAGATGTTAATTTACTATAATATATAGTTGACAAAAGTATTTTAGCTACATAATACAGACGTTTTTGTGCCTTTTTTTGGTGTCGAATGGATGAGGACAGAGTGGACTTTTATTTCTTTATTTGGATAGAATCTAAGTCATATTAGATAAGTGTCTAACACAAACTATGAGACAGGTATACTTTTAGCTAACCTTGACCAAAAATAACCTTATTATTGTACACCTGTTGTTAATCAAAATACATGATGAAACGATGTTTTGGGGAGTATGCCCAGACCCCCCAAAACGAGGCTTAGCCCCCCCATCCATGATTTTCTAGTGACATAACTGCATAAGGGCATTGTGTTCAGGCTCTTTTTTTATTAAACATTCCCACTCCATCTCCTCACATAATTGCTGAAGGCTATCTGTCAAATGAGTGACTGTGTATGTTGACTGCGTTAAATATTTAGTCAAAGTCAAATTATCGATATTCAGGGGAATTGAATGTCATCACAGGCTGATAAAACATTTGATACATTTTGAATTACTTCCTATAACCTTGCCCTAAATTCCTTTGTTTTCACTTGTCTGTGTTCCTCTAGTCTCTTCCTAAGTATTTTAGTTATGCGTGTCTGAACACCTCATCACGGGCAATGTGCATTTGTAGCTCTATTTCACCACAGCATTCCACACTCTCTGAATCAGAAACTACTAAAATTATAAGTACAGCTGCTTCGTCGACTTGTAGAGTATGTTCTTTTAATGGAATTGTCTTTACCATATGCTTTGATTGAATTAATGGATTACTGTTTATTGAAATTAGTCATTTTAGCATTATAGCTACACATTCTAAGTATTTAGAAAATAAGCAAGAATTAATTTGGGTTTGTAATGGCATGTGTTACCTTTATTATTGTGTGTTTTTTTGCCATCCCATTAATAGACATGGCATCAGTTGATGGAGTTACAATAAAAATAAAACACACTGATAGCCTAGTTCAAATCGATGACATAGTGACAAACATGAGGCATGCTATCCTGATGATATCCTGTTGAAGCCAGTAGAGTTTCCATTGTAAACCATATTTTTCAGGTCCTGGCCAACTCTGCGCTGGTCTGGGGGCCGTAGTCAGGACCTGGCAGAGGAGAGGCCTCTAGGCATCTCTGCACAGTTGTTTTTTTGTTTTCCCCAATTAGAGTCGGCTGTACATCGTTGCCTCTAATTGGGGATCCTATTTAGTTCAGCCTTTTGCCACACTGTGTGGATTATTGTTTGTGTCTTAGTTTTCGGTTGCGTCATTGTTTTGCTTTTGTAAGCCTACGTTAAAGTAATGCCATGCTACTATTGTGCACCTGTGTCGTGCCTCCCGCACCGTGACAATATTGCAGTTATGGCAGGCAGCTCTCAAAATATTTCAAAATCCTTTCTTACCTTTTAGTAATGAGAGAAGAGTGATGTTCGCATTTCCAAACTGGGTCTATTTGACCTTTCTAGGGCTGTAGTTGACATTTCCTGGAAGTGTTCTATTGACCACTTGGGTTTGTTTGATCCGAAACAAGGACAATACCTTCTGTATAGTAGCCTTTCCATGCTAAGTGACCAACCCCTACTCCAAGTGTTCGTTTAGCTTCGCCCCCCCTTCCCCGTAGCCCCCTTTCCCACGTGTATCTCTTTCACTCTACCTCCTTCCATTGCTCACTTTTTCAATTACATTTTAAAGGGGTTTATTGACATAGGAGACATTTATTTCCATTGCCAAAGCAAGTGTAAATAAAGATAGGACGATAAAAATAATAAATGACAAAAGTGGTAAAAGAAATCGAAAACACGTTTCAAAAGGCTAAAGACATTTCTGATGATATATTATAAGCCATTAGCAAATATGTATGAACAAAATGGGAAAATAAAGAGATTCTCTCTCTCCCTATTTTTGTCTGCTCTCTTTCCCCCTCTTTTTCATCCAAAGACCCTCCCTTTCTTCTTTCTCCAGTCCCTTCTCCCCTCCCTTTGTGCCTGGATTTCACAGTCAGGCTGGGGTAGAGGCAGTCATAAACCCAACTAGGTTTTCAAGAAAGGAACTTACACACTGTTAATCACCTCTGGATACAAGACACACCTTGAAGCACTCACACACACACACACACACACACACACACACACACAAGTGGAGACCAGGGGTAAAGAGTGGACACACAATCATTTATATGTGCTTTGAAGATTGGAGTTCAGGAAGTAGACACATAAAAGCATATATACACATACACACTCAAGGTCTACTGGTTTCTCTCTCTTCCGACTCGGTAGAAGGAACAACAGGTAAATTCCAGTTTTCTGCCCGTGTATTTTCCTCTGTCCTCTCAGATATCATTCTCCTTCCCCTCCCATGCGCACTCTCTCTCTCTTGCTCTCTCTCACTCACTCTCCTGATATCTGGCTCACCTACTTTTCCGCACAGTCCAAGGACAAGAAAAGTAGGCTTACAGATTGGTAGTCAGCTCCCAGAGATACTTAGGTAAACACAGTGTTTTTTTCACAAGTGTTGTATTACTGTAGCTTTACAAGTAGCCTGTTGTAGTTAACTCACCATAGAACCTTTTTTGTTGTAGTTAAGTCACCATAGAGCCAACAGAGTGGTTTTACACAGCTGAAGCAGTCATAGTTAGAGTTCTGGACTTTTGGACTGGTTGACGCTGTGTCCTGTCTGTATGTGCTCCAATAGTACTGAGTGTTTACCAAGGAGCCAGGCACCCTGCTCTCTCTGCTCTGGACTTGAGTTCAAATACGGTTTCAGGTATTTCAGTGACTTTTCATTATGTTTTTGTATGTTTTTTATGTATTCAGATAACCTTTTTTGGAAAATGAAGAATATTGGAATGTATTTGAAAATAGTGTTTGGATGGCATGTATTGAAATGCATATTGTTAGGGGTACTTAAGAGTCTTTTCAAAAAAATATTTGAATAATGTTTTGAGAATAGTTCTGAATGTACATAGTGCTTTAATTTTAAATAACAAACAATTAAACATTTGCACGGTGTGGACAGATTAACAGAAAAACCACATGGAAAATGACTTACTTAAAAGTAACTAAATCACAATTACAGCCGCAGAGGTCACATTAGGTTGATTTGCAATTAGCAATAAATACTGTATGTGTCAGCTATAAAAGAGGTCTCACAATTAGTCCTTTGACATTTGAATTTTCAAAGCAACATGAGGCAACTAACAGAGTTCAAAAGAAGCCAAATACACTAGTTAGTGCCTGAATTGCAGGTGCATCAGTCACAAAAACTGAAAAATGATTCATGTGGAACAGTCTAAAAATCCTGACAGCATATGCTAAACATGAACAAAAAGGAAGTGGTTGCAGGTTGAAGCTGACCAACAGCGATTGACGGATATTTAGTTGCTCAATGTTCCAAAAGCACAGCTTTTAAAACTACCAGAGAATTGAATCAGCACATCTGTAACCGAGTCTCAACAAAAATTGTACGGTGTGATCTAAGCTGGAATTCATGGCTGCCATTCAAATACCACTTGTATCCAAGGCAAACATAAAGATGCAGAAGGAGCGTGGATGATGGCCTTATCATTAAAAACCCACTACACACAGTTCAGGACTGTTACGACAGCATTCCAAGAAGGACTGGAGCTGTTCTGAAGGCAATAGATGGCTCTACTCCTTATGAGGTCTATTGTTAGGTGTCTTCATTATTCCACCCTCATCTTAGTGAAACGATTCCATGTTAGATCTAAAAAATAACACTGAGCAGGAATTTGAAGGAAAAAAAAGCCCTCCCGTGCTGAAAAGCCACTTCACAGCTGTGTAGATTGCTGGACATGTAGGTACCCATCAGAAATAATGCTCAGTGTTTGGAACACGTGACTGCATGTGTTCCGGTTTTGGGGATTACTACTGTAGTTGGCAGAAGATACAAGGTTATGAGATAATCCTCTGTTTCTTTGTTGGTATATCCACCTGTGCTTGCTTGTTCTATGAAACCAAACCGTGCATCCAACCAACTTGTCTTCACTGGCAGTGGTAGCTGACTACATGGGACATCCCATGTTTGCTGGGGAACCTTTCTGTGAGATCACTGACATCTGAAGTCGGGGCAGCATTCTTAGTGGCACTGTAACGTGCCAGCTTGAAAAACTCTGAATTAGATCTATACTGATCTGGTATCGCTCTTATACAGTAAAGTTCTTGTGCAGTACTAGTTTTAGGTGTTTGACAAGCTATCCATTGTACCCTGTACAGTAAGTGGTTCACTTATTGAATAATGTGGCCGGCTGTGACAATGTCATATTTTTGCACAGAGTCTGTGGAAAAGTAGGTGTTAGGATGCCCAAAACGTCAGCGTGTGCATACATACTTTTTGTTCACCGATAGCTTGGTGAGCTTGGCAGTGTTTCAAGATTTTCTTCATCCTCAGGGACAACGGAGCGAAGCAAGTAGATTTCCACCTTGTGATAGTGGCTGGATACAGACAATTGTGTGCTTCACAGAGATCTTGAGGAAACGTTGGCTTGAGGTGGGAGACAATGTTGAAGGCTTCAGAAATGGTTTGGTGAGGTTATCTCATTTAATGGTGAGCTATGGTGAGTTATATGTAAAAGATCTATTGTACTCTGTAAAGCGAACATAATCGAGATCAGTGGAACTTTACATATTTATTTATTTTATTTAACGTTTATTTAACCAGGAAAGGATAATTGACATTAGAAATCTATTTTTCAAGACTGTCCTGGCAAGATAAGCAGTAGCAAGTCATTATTTCAAAATTACAAACAGACAACATAAAATTAACGAGTTATCTAATAAAAAACAGAAATCACAGTCATAAATCAAAATCATAACAACAGCTAATTAAAAACATTGACAGGTCAAGGAATCTGCCTCAGAGTCCTTCATCAATGATTTAAAAACACCAAGAAGAACAAGTTCTTCCAATTTAAATCTATTTTGTATGGCGCTCCAAGCCTTTGGAGCAGAGTACATGAAAACCCTTTTTCGAAATTCAGTTTGGTCATTTGAGACAGTTAGAAGGATAAATAACAAAGAGAGTACCCATCACATATCTGAAGAATAAAAATGCACAAATAAGATGTTATGAAACCCAGAATGGCTTTGTAAATAGAAGTAAACCAGTGACTGAGCCTATGGGTGATTAGAGAAAGACAGCCAACCCCATCATAAAAGATGCACTTGCACGTAAGGGCTTTGCAGTTTAAAATAAATCTCAATATTCCATGGTAAAGAGTCTCAACTGATCTCAAACACTTAGCAGAAGCATTCATTTTTAAAATATCACCAAACCTTCCTCCTCATGGTCAACATACTCCATCAGAGGATGAGTAGTCTTCACACTGAGCAAGAACAGCAACCATGTTACCATCTTCATCAGTGACCACAGTGTTCCCTTTCCTTGAGGTTTGCAGGCACAGTGGTGGTAGTTTAAAAACATATACACACTGGAGGACCTGTGTTCAATCCCTATGTCATCCATTCCCACTTTCTCTCTCCTCTTAGTCTTTCTCCTACAATATTTCAAACATATCTAAAAAAAAATGATGCCTTTAAATACATAGGTGTTCAAGTGATCCAGGATGTTTCTATGTGTACTGGCGATGCACTCTCTAGTATGACAGACTTTGTTACATTTACATGCCAGAATACCAATGTGAAAAGACTAGGAAGTCCCCTCATTGCCATGATTGATTTCATTTGGCAACCTGAACCAAAGATCAGAAGTAACATCTAGGGAAGTTGATGACCCAACGTGAGGCTGTCCTCAAACTTGAAGAATGTGGCTAGACTTAGTCCTGATAAAAAGATCAATATCCCTATGTTAATCAATCATTCTAAAATGTCCAAAACTCTTATTGAAGTTTCAAATTTCACTTAGTGTGCTGCAGTAGCTACATTCAATTTACTTGATGAACAACATTTTTATAGGCAACCCCTCTCACCCAACCCTCACAATGTGTTTCAGTATTGTTTTGTGTCTTAGTAAGACCTAATCTAGTAAAAACTCTTCAGACCCAATCATCGTACCTCAGCGATATCAGAAAGAAGGCCTTGAAACTGGAGAGGAGTAGAAGCACATTCCAAACTTTTGCAACATATAGTATGCTTGGACTACAACAAAAGCATCAACCAAACTTACAGTCTAATGAATACTGTAACTCCAACTAATAATAATCAAAAAGAAATAAATGCATATTACAGTGATATATTTGTAATATGTTGACAAAAAAGTAAGCATTCTAAAGCAGTCAATTCATATTAAAATACTACAACCCCATTTCCAAAAACGTTGGGACGCAGCGTAAAATGCCAATAAAAACAGAATGCAATGTTGTGCAAATCATTTATCTCTATATTTAACGTAAAATAGTAGACAACATATCAAGTGTTGAAACTGAGATGTTATTGTTTTTGGAAAAATATATGCCCATTTTGAATTTGATGCCAGCAACACATTTAAAAAAAGTTGGGACAAGGGCATGTTCACCACTGTGTTGCATCACCTCTTCTTTAACAATTCTCTGTCAGCGTTTGGGAACTAAGGAGACCAACTGCTGTAGTTTTGAAAGTAAAATGTATTCCCATTCTTGCTGGATATAGGATTTCAGCTGCTCAACATTTCGAGGTCTCCTTTGTCGTATTTTTCATTTCATAATATGCTAAATGTTTTCAATGGGTGACAGGTCTGGACTGTAGGCAGGCCTGTTTAGCACCTAGACTCTTTTACTACGAGGCCATGCTGTTGTAATACGTGCAGAATGTGGTTTGGCATTGTCTTGCTGAAATAAGCAAGGCCTTCCCTGAAAAATACATTGTTTGGATGGCAGCATATGTTGCTCCAAAATCTTTATATGTTGTTCAACATTAATGGTGCCTTCACAGATGTGCAAGTCACCCATGCCATGTGCACCTCCATACCATCACGGATGCTGGCTGTTGGTCTGTGCGCTGACAACAGGCTGGATGGTGCTTCTCCTCTTTAGTCCGGAGAATGTGGCATCCATGATTCCCAAAAATAATTTCCAGTTTTGATTTGTCAGACCACAGGTCAGTTTTCCACTTTGCCTCAGTCCATCTTAAATGAGCTCGGGACCAGAGAAGGTGGCGGCGTTTCTGGATCTTGTTTATGTATGGTTTCTTCTTTGCATGGTAGAGATTAACTTGCATTTGTGGATGCAGTGACAAACTGTGTTCATAGACAATGGTTTTCAGAAGTTTTCCTGATCACATGCTGTGATTTCAACTACAGAATCGTATCTGTTTTTAATGCAATGCCGCCTGAGGGCCCGAAGATTACGGCCATCCAATTGGTTTTCAGCCTTGTCCCTTGCATACACAGATTTCTCTGGATTCTTTGAATCGTTTAATGATATTATGTACTTTAGATGATGAGATCGCTGAACTCTGCAATTCTACGTTGAGAAGCATTATTCTTAAATTGTTGCACTCTTTGCCCGCGCAGTGTTTCACAGAGTGATAGAGCAGGGAGAGATCTAAAAGATTTGGGGCGGGGTGCCTCCAGGAGTAGGGTTGAGAAAAGTAGATGATACATTTAAATTGATACATTCAAAAAGCAGATAATAATACAATTCGGTAATTTACAAGGCTGTACAACTGGTATTTGTAGAAGTTTAAAATGAATATTTATTTATTCTATTTAATAGCCGTGCTTAAATAGACTACAATAACTTCCCTGTAATGTTTTTTTTGGTAATGAACATCTTAGTGCTACCTATGCATCATTTCCCCGGTGTCCTACTTTCAGAATCAGAAAGAGTTTTATTGGCAAGTAAGTTTCACAACAAACAAGGAATTTGTTCTGGTCATTGGTACAATTTATACAAAAGGAATAAGGGAAATAAAAAGAAATAACAGTGGACTGAGCATAAATATAGTAGACTGTGCATTAATAAATTACTAAAACATAACTAAAATGTATATGTAAGGTGCAAGATTTTGTCCAGTTGAGGGTTGTGTGTGTGTATGGGGAGGGGTAATAGATTTTTCCATTTGAGGGTTGTGTGTGTATGTGGGGAGTGGGCTATAGTCAATTTTCTGGTTGTAATCTGATTTCTCCACGCGGTGAGTTAACCCTCGTGTCGTCCCGGGGTCTGAATGACCCGCGGACAGCCTGTCCAGTCCTCGTGTTGCCTCGGGGTCAGAGAGACCCACTGTTATCGTTCCCCTCGCCTCGCACCGGGGTCAGAGAGACCCACCGTTATCCTGCCCGCGCTCCCCTTGCACTAGGTTCTCTCCGACACGAGCAAGGAGCTGCCCGCTCCCCTCGCCTTTGGGTCTCTCTGACACGAACGAGTTGCCTCGTCCCCTTGCCCTCGGGTCTCTCTGACACACGAGCAGACTGCCACGCTCGCATGGCCTTTTGGGTCTCTCTGACACGAGCGGCCTGCCCCTTGCCCTTGCCCTCGGGTCTCTCTGACACCAACGAGTTGCCTCGTCCCCTTGCCCTCGGGTCTTTCTGACACACGAGCAGACTGCCACGCTCCCCGTGCCTTTGGGTCGTTCTGACACGAGCGAGGAGTTGCCCGATCCCCTCGCCTTCGGGTCTTTCTGACACGAATGAGTTGCCTCGTCCCCTTGCCCTCGGGTCTTTCTGACACACGAGCAGCCTGCCACGCTCCCCTTGCCTTCGGGTCTTTCTGACACGACCGAGTTCCTGCTCCCCTTGCCTTCGGGTCTCTCTGACACGACCGAGGAGTTGCCCGATCCCCTTGCCTTCGAGTCTTTTTGACATGAACGAGTTGCCTCATCCCCTTGCCTTCGGGTCGTTCTGACACGACCGTCGGCCTGCCCGTGTTCCCCTCGCCTTCGGGTCTCTCCGACACGAGCAGGCTGCGTGTTCCCATTGCCTTCGGGTCTCCCGACACGAGCGAGTCCTTGCTCCCCTTGCCTTCGGGTCTCTCAGACACAAGCGAGTTGCCCGCTCCCCTTGCCTTTGGGTCTCTCAGACACGAACGGGAGGAGTTGTTTCCCCTGTTCCCCTTGCCTTCAGGTCTCTCAGACACGAGCGAGAGGAGTTGCCCGTGTTCCCCTTGCCTTCGGGTCTCTCTGACACGAGCGAGAAGAGTTGCCCGTGTTCCCCTCGCCTTCGGGTCTCTCAGACACGAATGAGTTGCCTCGTCCCCTTGCCTTCGGGTCTCTGACACGACCTAGGAGTTGCCCGTGTTCCCCTCGCCTTCGGGTCTCTCTGACACACTGTTAGCCTGCCACGCTCGCATCGCCTTCGGGTCTATCCGACACGAGCGAGAGGAGTTGCCCGTGTTCCCCTCGCCTTCGGGTCTCTCAGACACGAGCGAGTTGGCCGCTCACCTCGCCTTCGGGTCTCAGACACGAACCTGTCCGCTCGCCTCGCCTTTGGGTCTCTCAGACACGAGCGAGTTGGCCGCTCACCTCGCCTTCGGGTCTCAGACACGAACCTGTCCGCTCCCCTCGCCTTCGGGTCTCTCAGACACGAGCGAGTTGCCCGCTCGCACCAAACCCGCTAGGGAACCCGCAGCCACTGTACAGAGAGTGAGAAAAAGATACTAACATTGGTCTGCTGCGCGTGCCTGCGTGCTGCTCGTTCGGTGTCCGAGGCTCGGAAGCGATGATCGGCGCGGCTAGGTGGTAGGGGGTAGTGCTTGATGTGACCGAGGGTCTCAGGGGGCACAACATGACGTGCGACAATTTCTTCACCTCCTACGAACTCGGACGGCAGCTCCTGGCCAGGGAGATCACGATGGTGGGCACGGTTCGCAAGAACAAGCCCAAGCTCCCGCGCTGCTCGCGACCAAGGGCAGAGAGGTCTTCTCGTCCAGGTTCGCCTTCACGCCGAGCGCGACTCTAGTGTCCTACATGCCCAAGAAAAACAAGAACGTGGTACTGCTGAGCATGCTGCACACGGACGTGGATGTCAGCGAGCGCCAGGACAGGAAACCCGCCGTCATCCTGGACTACAACTGCAACAAAGGAGGTGTGGACAACCTAGACAAGGTGGTCGGGACGTACAGCTGTAGAAGGATGACGGCCCGCTGGCCCCTGGTGGTCTTCCACAACATCATCGACGTCTCCTCGTACAACGCCTTCGTGATGTGGAGGAAGCTCAACCCCGGCTGGATGACCCGTAAGTGGAACAAGAGGAGGGTGTTCCTCGAGCAGCTGGGAAAGGCGCTGGTCACGCCGCTCATCGAAAGAAGGGAGCGTATCCCGTGCACACACGCGTCTGCGGCGCTTGTGAAAGCAGCGCAGAGCACCAGAGCACGTGATCGCCCCGAGGGCCCCGGCCCCTGCCTCTGCCAGTAAGAGGAAGAGGTGTCAGAGCTGCCCGCCCTAGAAGGACTGTAAAACCCACACGGTGTGCAGCAGGTGTAAGAAATACGTCTGCAGAGGCTGCGCACACGCGTACTGTCCCATGTGTGCCGATTGAGGTTTTACAGAAGAAGGTACAATCTGACCCGCGGGACACGGGGTGTGTGTCCCGCACCACGGTTAGGTGAGAGTGTCTCGGGGTCGGAGCGACCCACCGTTAGCCCGCACCGTGCCCTTACCTTGGGGTCTCTGTGACCCAACGTTAGCCCGCACCTTCAGCTAGCCCTCGGATCTCTCTGACCCACCGTTAGCCCGCACCGTGCCCTTGCCCTCGGGTCTTTCTGACATGATGGAGTTGTGGGTGTACACAAGAAGGGACGATCTGACCCGCAGGACACTGGGGGGGTGTGCAGAACGCCAAGGCGACACAAGGGTTAACTAGCACACTAGGGAATAATGCATACCACTATAGCTACTGTTTGCTATTAATTAGCTGTTACTACTCCCACCAAAAGTTGTCTAATTATCTTGCAGGCTGTAATCGGACTTCTCCACGTGGTAAGACGTTAACTAGCACACCAGCCAATGATGCATAGCAAGCTAACACTTGCTAGTAATTAGCTGGATACGACTAGCCCAGCATCAGTCACTTTCAATGTCTTGTTGGCTGCAATCGGGCTTATCAACGTAGTGAGATGCTATTTTGTGTAACAGGGTAGAGTTTTTGCTAACTAGCTTTTACGTTAGGATAGGTCATGGTTAGTGTAGTTAAGAGTTTTTCAAAACTTCAAACATGATAGCACGCTATGTAGCATGTTCATATTAATATACATGCTCTGGTGGACAATCTAATGCCATACTATACATCATGATTAACTTGTAAATAATGAAATGCTCCCTAACGTTTTACCAGAAATCATAAAATGCTGTTTGTAGCTAAAATTAACACGTTTTACAGTACTGTACTCTAACACATGGCTCCAGCAACGCCTCTCTCTTGCCGAGGGTGTAAAACATTAAAACATACACTTGGACTTAGCCAATAAATTATTAAATGGAGAAACTACAAAGGCTTATTTGGGGGAAAAGCTAAACAATCCTATTAGATTTTTACATATGTAATATATACCTATATTCTTGTTACGTTACTTGCTGATCAGATTTTGCTTGGAGGGAAATGTGGTTTGTCCAGCTACCACACGCTGCACTTGGTGATGACGTAAACGTAAAGTGTAGTTCTGTAAGATAGCCACATTAGCGGCTAATTAGCTTTCGTTTTTTGGCTAAATCTAGGCAAAGATATTGATAAAGGTAACCTTACCTTATATATATTTACACATCAAATTGGCGAAGTTGTGTAAGCCTACATGAAACACAGACCTTATTTGAAGTGGATCTAATAATCCCCTATGGGAAAAAATTAATGGTGAAACAGACGCTTTTCCAGATGTGCCGCCAGATTTTGTGGGTATTATGACAATTATGACTCATACTATTTCAGTCAGAGCGCTAGTTTCTATTATTATTTATTGTTGGATTTATTTCAAAAGAAAATCACTGTTGCAAGCCCGACTACAATATCAGAATTTAAGGCCCAGTCCAGTTGTAATCAGGTTCAGGCTAAGAATGAACTACCTACCTCTGGGTCATAATATCTTCCGCTGCAGTTTTGCTGGCCTCCATGCAGATGCGTCACCTGACTTTCAAAACACTAGGGGCTCAGACAAAACGACCCGGGGCTGGGGGGACTGCGTGTGTGTAATTACATTAGCTATAATTCTGTGGGCTATTCAATTATTTGTTTTAATAGAGCGAATGAAATGAAGTGCATGTTTCTGATGACGTACGCTATCAGTGTTAAGTCAAGTACATAAAATAAATATTTTTTATATTTCTACATCAAATGTTTTCTTTTTGAAACACGCCTGGAATGCCCACGACAACGCACGATAGCAGTGTCAAGTTAACAATAAGTTAAGGATAAACACAGACATTCTGTACATAACCTTGGAATAATGGACAATGCAATGGGAGGAGTCCATTTTTCCAAGGTAATGTATATAACAAAGGTGTCTCCCGCTTATCCCACAGAGTATATGCAAACAACAACATAAGAAAACATTTATTAGTAGAAATTACTCTTTGCCTTTATATTCACATGCTTTATTATTTCATTTAGGCTTTTTCAGAGTTATGTTGGTATTAGTCTCGCAAGGCCACACCTCCAATCTCGTCTGGCCTCCTTGGAGGTCTGGAAACTTACCTATTAAAAAAAGTTGCGGCTGATTGTCAGCTGCAAAATTTCTATTGGATGTAGGTTTTCACAGGCTTGTTGAAGGCGGGCTTAGGGTGGTTTCACTATTTCTTCGAACTGGATAGAACACATTTCCTGAAAGTTTTAAGTGCCTACCTAGGTAGCAACATACCATAAAAAAAGAAAAAATGGGGAAAAAACTTAATTCTGTTTTAGAAGAACTATGCTCTATTCATAAGATTGAGTCAATAAAGCCATTACAACTTCTCTGCTTAAATACTGTTCTGAAAAAAAGGGATATTTTGATGTGCCTTCCTTCAGGCTATGGTAAAAGTTTAATTTATCAAGCATGGTCGACAGTCTGCGATGTTTTGAAACTGAAAACGGACATCAATGCAGATCAGTGCAGACATCCCAACCAGCAAAAACTAATTTCAGGAAGGTGGCTTCTGCGCACCATCCCTCCCGGGACACTATTTGTTGGCAAGGTAGTCCAAATCGGTTCCAAAAACTGGCATAACAGCCTACTATATACTAAATAGTAAGTACTTCAGCATCTCCCATAGTATGCGGTGTGCGAATTGAAATTCAGCCCCTAACTCTCTCTCGCTCGCTCGCTCAAAAACAAAATTCTGGGATATTGTGTATAACTTGCGGGCATCAGGGAGCCGCTATTACAATGTGGGAGACTCACAAAAATTCCGGGAGAGTTGGGATGTCTGTCAATGATACTTTCACGGCCGCGTTAACCCAATGGGCTACGTGGACTGCAGCCCCGGGCCCCGACCACTAGAGGGCCCCGAGAGTGGATGGCAGAATGGGAATTTTCATTGGGATTTTCATTGGGATGTCACGGTATCCACTGATGTTGCTTGTTGGGGTCCTATCACAGAGGAATTACGTTGTTACTGGGTTAGCAAAGGAGTAAAAGCGCCACTATTGTGTCAAAATAGAGATGCGCCAATATTAGCATCAGAGCGAGTCTACAAAAAAACAGAAGAGAAGCTTTGGCAAACCCTTGTTTACGCGTTCAATGCGTAATGGAGAGAAAGTTCCAAGAGAGTGACTTGTTTACTCACCTTCCACTGGAAATGCTTATTGCTTTGTTTGTAGGCTATTTGGTCAGTCGTTAACTTCTTTCTCTCAATCCGTTTTTTCTGACTGGAAGCATGCTTGTGCTCGTGTGGAGGAGCATGAATCAAGCCAGCCTCTCCAAAATGCAATGTTCCTGTGGTTTGCTCTGACTGGATGGAATTGACTTGGAATTGAAGGAGCAGGGTGAAGAACAGGAGAAATATTGGAAAAAGGTTCTAAAACGAGTGATTACGGTAATACAGTTTTTATCAGAGCGAGGTCTAGCATTCCGAGAAGATAACGAGACTCTCGGCTCACCCCACAATGGCAACTACCTCGGGATACTCAAGCGTCTCAGCAAGTTTGATCCATTCCTTCCGGAACACTTGAGGAAATATGGAAGCAAGGGAAGAGGGACATCTTCGTATCTATCCAACACCATATGCAAGGAATTTATTGCAAAAATGGGACAGCGACTTAAAGCTGAAATTATGCTTCAAGTGCAGAGTGCTAAATACTTTCCTTTAGTAGTCATTTCTACACCAGACTTGGCACGTATTGACCAGCTCACATTTGTGGTCCATTATGTTTCAGTGGAGGGCCAAGTATTTGAGTGCTTTCTGAAAATTCTACCAATATTTAGTCACACGGGATTCATTGTTTGAGTCTGTGTCAGGGATTTTACAAGAGATGTTTTTCCCACCCATTTGCAACAAAAATCATATAGGTATTCCCCAGGTCTAGCGACATTGATGTGTGCGATCCCACACATTTTGGGTTCGATCTGATACCTAGTAATACAGGGTCAGAATCACCAATATCGATACCAATACCGATACTTTTCATTATTAAAAGTGGCTTATGTACTTTCATTTAGGGGAGAGCTTCTTTTGATATCCAGAGCTCTTGGGAAATCACCTAGGCAAAATAACAAAATAATTATGTCTATAGCCTATGACAGACTACATTTTTCCATATTTCAGATTTGAGGTATATTGTTTTAAATTCCATTAAAATAAGCAATTTATATGTTTCAATGGGCAAAATATACTATTTGAATGTCTGAATATAGTCTATATTTCACATGATGCTCCTCTTTCGTTCAGCCATGACAAAATGTCGGCAAAATAAGCTCAATCGTTTGTGCTCCGTTTGTGCTGATTTGTGCCGTTAAACTTTTCGTTTGTGCTGCTATCATTTTATAGATATTAAAGGATATTTTATAGGTCATTCTGAGGTCACTCAGCCCCCCAACATGCTCCAACTTGAGTCAAAATAGGCTCATTCGTTTGTGCTTGGTTTGTGCTGGTTTGTGCTGTTAAAATTTTTGTTTGTGCTTCATCTTTGTTTTTAATATTAGAAATGTAATTATAGGCGTACTAGCTGACTTTCGCATTTAATCTGTCAGCAATTTTTTGCAAAGCTATCTCCCTCGCCTTGATAATTGCAGCAGTATTCCACTTTTTGGTGATTACTTAAATTCTTCATAAAGTTCCATCAGCATTGTTTGTTCCACTGTTGAGAAGATGACCGCTCTAGTTTTCACTTCTTTTTTGGAACATAATATCTTCATTTCGATGAGCGCTTGTTCTGGGCTGCTTACAGTGAGGGAAAAATTATTTGATCCACAGCAGAACATCTCCCTTAGACTCTGAAAGTCCATTGAATATTTCAAGACAGTCTACAGCAAACAGAGACTGCTCAGAAACTCTTAAATTCTTGAGTACAGAATTATTTAATGATTGCGGTCCTTCCCTAACTTTGCAATGCCATGAAGGTTGTTTTTATTTTAAGCTTTTTCAAGCCTTTTCTCCACAATATATTGCCTATATCCACAATCAGGATATGCCAAGCACAAAGAGGGACTGATCGAATAGTCAATAGGAAGGTGAAATAGAAATAAGGTATGTTTTGCTAGTCAATACATAAATTCCAAAAGTCTGACAGACAGGCTAATGAAATGTAATCAATTAAAAAATTAAATGACCCTCCCTTGGACAAGCATTACCCTCCCCCATTTCCCTCCGTGTCTCATCGTAAAATTCCGATCTCTCCCTTATCATCACATACATTATCTCACAGAAGTGAGTACACCCCTCACATTTTTGTAAATATTTGATTATATATTTTCATGTGACAACACTGAAGAAATGACACTTTGCTACAATGTAAAGTAGTGAGTGTACAGCTTGTATAACAGTGTAAATTTGCTGTCCCCTCAAAATAACTCAACTCACAGCCATTAATGTCTAAACCGCTGGCAACAAAAGTGAGTACACCCCTAAGTGAAAATGTCCAAATTGGGCCCAATTAGCCAAGGTCTCAGGTGTGAATGGGGAGCCGGTGTGTTAAATTTGGTGTTATCGCTCTCACAGTCCCTCATACTGGTCAATGGAAGTTCAACATGGCACCTCATGGCATAGAACTCTCTGAGGATCTGAAAAAAAGAATTGTTGGTCTACATAATGATGGCCTAGGCTATAAGAAGATTGCCAAGACCCTGAAACTGAGCTGCAGCACGGTGGCCAAGACCGTACATAGACGTATGAGTGCTGCCAGCATTGCTGCAGAGGTTGAAGGGGTGGGGGGTCAGCCTGTCAGTGCTCAGACCATACGCCGCACACTGCATCAAATTGGTCTGCATGGCTGTCGTCCCAGAGGGAAGCCTCTTCTAAAGATGATGCACAAGAAAGCCCGCAAACAGTTTGCTGAAGACAAGCAGATTAAGGACATGGATTACTGGAACCATGTCCTGTGGTCTGATGAGACCAAGATAAACTTATTTGGTTCAGATGGTGTCAAGCGTGTGTGGCGGCAACCAGGTGA